>JARYGA010052162.1:0-25554 GCA_030545235.1 Helianthus tuberosus | reverse complement strand
CAGCCGCTAATAGAGAAATGAATGCTCAACCACAGGATATAATCAATTGGAGACTGGCAAACTTCCACATACTAGCAACCACAGCTGCCGACCCGAATCTAGAACAACTCATAGCACCCCAGCCCTTACCACTGTTTCCCACACAATCTATGGAATTGGAACCAAACCCAGTAGATCAAATTCCGGCACCTGCTTTTGACCCAGCTGGAATTCCTAGGGTACCAGCACCCCATTCCCCGGACTATGACCCATGGTTTGATGACCATAGGGATTATGCACAACGCTACCCAATTCCGGACGAACCTATGCAAAACCCAGTAGCACCCTACCCAGACCTTGACCCCCTATACCCCTATTTTGATAATGACCAATACATCAGGGAGATTCTAGAAAACCCGTACCCTTACGAAGAACCCATGCCACAGTTCCCAGACCCAATACCAGCACCCGCACCACCCATGAGCACTGAGAATGTGCAAGAACTCCGAACCTTTGGTGAGGAGATTTTAGAAGGGAGAGAAAGGATGAGACAAATAGGGGAGCGACTCGTCTGGAAATATGACGAGCGTAATATGGAATTTTGGATGAACCCCTATCAGTAGTAGTAATAATAATAATAATATATAAATATATGTATGTGTGTATGTTTGTATGATAATATATATATCTAGACAACCGCTACGGAAGCATACTTGTATTGTATTTTCAGTTCCAGTTGTATTTGTAATAGATATAGATGCATAATATAAAATAGAGAAAGGTCGCAATGTTCGACGATTTTGATCAATATGCTTGTTGTGTGATTGTTTGCCTTGGATATTGTATTATGATATTAATATGTGGTAAATGTTTAAAATTCAGATGGGCAACGAAGTGAATCAAGAAAACCAGAATAACGATAATAATGGAAACCAAGTAGATAACAGTGCCATCCAACATATAGTGGCACAAGGGATTATAGATGTGATGCCATATATTATCAAAACGGTTAAGGAAGTGGATAATAAAAGTAATAATGGCAGTAAACGACTACCTACTGAACCAGAACACAGCGTAAACAATGGACCAATACTTCAAGTGCCCATTCACAAAAGAAGAAGAACCACGTCTTATGGTTGTTCTTACAAAGAATTCCGGTCCTGTAAACCAATAGAATTATCGGGCAATGAAGGGGCCATTGCAGCTCTACGCTGGATAGAAAAGACTGAGACAGTCTTGAAAATAAGCAAGTGTGCAGAAGAGGATAAGATAATGTTTGCTTCCAATCTGTTTAAGAACCCAGTGTTAGAATGGTGGAATACTATCCTCCAGTCTAGGGGAAGTGACCAAGTCTATAATATGGAATGGAATGAGTTTAAGAATATGGTGGAAAGGAAATTATGTCCTCCTAATGAAAAGGAACATATAGCTAATAAATTCTTAAACCTAAGAATGACTGGAGTAGATAGTAAGGATTACACTCCTACATTCTTTGAATATGCTAGAATAGTGCCAACCCTTGCTTCACCAGAACCAGTATTAATCTTCCGTTATATCTGGGGATTAATTAGTGAGATTAGGCATGTAGTCAAGGCCGCTAGACCACAAACTATCGAAGAAGCTGTAGAACTAGCAAATACCTTGACAGATGAACTGGTGCGTACACAAGAAGAAAACTAGAGGATGAACCTAGCTCAAATGCTTACCCAAAAGTTTATTGCAAACCTTTAACCAATGAATCTGGCGGGATTTGATGTTGTATTAGGAATGGATTGGTTAATAGCCAATAAAGCCAGTACTTTATGTGATCAAAAGTCAATCTAAGTAAATTCACCCAAGGGTGAAAAGTTCACGATTAAAGAAGATAAGCCGTCTAGATCCACAAAATTCATCGCTGTGATGAAAATAGCTAGTTATGTAAGAAATGGATCATTAGTATATTTGATTTCCATCATCATTAACACTAAAGGAAAAGAATTGAAAGATATCCATGTAGTATCCCAATTCTCAGACGTATTTCCGGAAGAATTACCAGGACTACCGCCGGTCAGGGAAGTCGAATTCAGAATTCATCTACTACTAGGAATAACACCAATTGCCAAAGCACCCTACCGCTTGGCACCAGCCGAAATGCAATAACTGAAGAAACAATTGGACGAATTGTTGGAGAAAGGAATCATACAGCCAAGCTCATCGCCATGGGGAGCACCGATACTGTTCGTTAAAAAGAAAGACGGGTCAATGCGAATGTGCATTGATTACCGTGAATTGAATAAAGTCACGATTAAAAATCGGTACCCATTACCGAGAATTGATGATTTGTTTGATCAACTGCAATGGGCTCGATTTTTCTCAAAAATCGATTTACGCTCAGGATATCATCAATTAAAAGTACAAGAAGAGGACATTCTTAAGACCGCTTTTAGAACAAGGTATGGCCATTATGAATTTAATGTCATGCCATTTGGTTTAACCAATGCCCCAACCGCATTTATGGACATGATGAACCGAATATGTAAGCAATATTTGGATAAATTCATAATTGTCTTTATAGATGATATTCTCATTTACTCTAAGAGTAAAAAGGAACATGCAACGCATCTGCATACACTTCTAAGTTTATTAAGAAAAGCTTTATGCCAAGTTTTCAAAATGTGAATTTTGATTAGAAGAAGTGCAATTTCTTGGGCATTTAGTTAATCATGAAGGAATTCATGTGGATCCAACAAAGATTGAGGCGATTACTAAATGGAAAACCCCTGAATCACCAACCGAGGTTAGAAGTTTTCTAGGATTGGCCGGTTACTATAGGAGATTTGTTGGTGCATTCATCTGTCGTCTTCGTCTTACGTCGAGTCTCTGTGACATCAGCACATGAAATATGGAATTTGAAGTCAACCGTTTGAAGATGCAAGTTTGAAATAGGTTCCGTTTGAATGTAAAGTTTGAATGTAAAGTTTGAAAGGGTTCCGTTTGAAAAGTGTTGTATCATTTTCAAACGGAAGGGTCCTCATTTCAAACGGAAGGGTCCTCATTTCAAACGGAAGGGTCCTCATTTCAAACGGAAGGGTCCTTCCTATATATACCTCACTTGTCCATTTCATTTGTAACTTTCCGGCTAGAGCAACGAAGTGCTGCCGAAGTGTTGTCAGGTTGTAAATGTCTTCCAAATCAATGACACAACAGTTTTAAGCGTGAATCTAGCTGATTTGAACTCTACACGTCTGTTTCCGCCTTTCGTTTAGAGATAAACTCTTCTGATCGACTCATTCGGGTCTGAAAACGATCCTACAAGTGGTATCAGAGCTCAGGAAACTCCAACTTTACAAGTGGTAAAATCAAACTTATTTTCCGGAAAAATCATTTTGATTAAAACAAACTTAAGTGTTTTGAAATCTTAATGAGAAAATAGTTTGTTGATCGGGGGAGTTCAGATTGTTTATGCCATGTGGATGGCGAATTGAGGCGATTTGATATCGGTTGTCATGTTTTCTGTATAGTTTGTTTTCAAATTTCCTAAAATGTGTTTGCATTTTAGGGGGAGTAGAAAATTTCAGAAAATCCAAAAACATTTGAAAATTTGAAAAAGCCAAAAACATAATAAAATGAAAAATGAGTTTCGTTGTGAATAGAGGAAATGATAGTACATCAGTAGACTGTCACAACATGCTCAAGAAATGAAATGTTAAAATGTGATAAACAATTTCACTGTTGATATGCCAGTAGGTTTTTGCACATTTAGTAGATTGTGACGAGATATAATCATAAATTTCAAACTTGCTTGTTCTGTGGGTTAACACAAACTTGGATATATAGGTAACCCCTGAAATCTTGTTTGAAAGGTCCCTTATTCTGAGATACTAGGTCTTTATGCTCAGTGATATCTGGGGTATAATCCCGGGACTTCTGCTGAAAGAAATTTCTGACCTAGTCCCCGGATAATGCTTTCTGCAAATGCTTGAAACATAGCATCACCCTCAGCAAGCTGATGAAACAATAAAATTGATAGTCGCTGCTGTTGTAATGCAAAAGATCCTCTAAAGGGGACACACCAAAATTCGAAGCCGTCATCTCTCTACGTATCGAAAGATCGACCTGAGCTCTCACGGCCCTCGTACTATAATTTATTCCCTTACAGATATCATCTGTGGTATACTCACCTGTAAGACTGAATATTGGGATCTGGATACGGGAGTATATTCAAGTAGTGGGACACATGGATAAGTTAGTATCTAAAACATTAATATCGTATCTCGGATCAGTTGAAATTTGTGTGAAAAATTAAGTGGACAAATATACTGACAATCTAGGTGAATTGTTTAGAACTTAAAATGAAATCAAGCTTAACGGTGTTGGTGATTTGTCTCATAAGCTGATATGATCCTCTTACACAAACTCACAAAAAATTATGTTTGTAAATATTTCTTTACTGCATTTTATTTTCCTTCAAAAATCCAAAAAGATTTTCAGTGTGTTTTAGCATAAATTTTGAAAAATTCAAAAAGATTTTTGGCAACTGATGTTGGAAAGCTGATTTTCAAAGTTCCAAGTGCTAAACATGATGACATGGTTGTGAGGGGGAGTGTGTTTTAATTGTGATAATATGTTTTTTAAATCAAACAAATGGTTCATCATGTGTATGTGATCTGAGGAAGAGTGATTGTTGATGCATATGAGAATTGTTTTTGATGCATTCAAATTGTTAAATTTAGAAACTTATTTCTGGGTTAAGAATGTGCAGGTATAGCCAGGTTTTTATCTTGAACCTGAAGATAGAGTGCCAGGTTCCGATACCTGAGGATTTTGTAAAAGTCAGACTGCGATCCCAGCAAATCGAGAGGGGGAGTCTGAAGACATCTGAGTAGAGATTGATTGTGAAGAGTCTGTTGATGTTGAAGAAGAGAAGAGAGAAGATTTGAGGATACTTACAGCGTCAGATACTTCAAAGAGTTCGAAAAGACTGATAAAGACTGAAGATGTTGAAGACTCGACACTGAAGACTCGTCAACATCTGAGGGGGAGTCTGTTGGTGCATTCATCTGTCGTCTTCGTCTTACGTCGAGTCTCTGTGACATCAGCACATGAAATATGGAATTTGAAGTCAACCGTTTGAAGATGCAAGTTTGAAATAGGTTCCGTTTGAATGTAAAGTTTGAATGTAAAGTTTGAAAGGGTTCCGTTTGAAAAGTGTTGTATCATTTTCAAACGGAAGGGTCCTCATTTCAAACGGAAGGGTCCTCATTTCAAACGGAAGGGTCCTCATTTCAAACGGAAGGGTCCTTCCTATATATACCTCACTTGTCCATTTCATTTGTAACTTTCCGGCTAGAGCAACGAAGTGCTGCCGAAGTGTTGTCAGGTTGTAAATGTCTTCCAAATCAATGATACAACAGTTTTAAGCGTGAATCTAGCTGATTTGAACTCTACACGTCTGTTTCCGCCTTTCGTTTAGAGATAAACTCTTCTGATCGACTCGTTCGGGTCTGAAAACGATCCTACAAGATTCATCCGAGATTTTTCTAGAATAGCAATTCCCTTAACTAAGTTAACCTGCAAATCCGTTAAGTTTGAATGGTGATCAAAACAAGAAGAAGCCTTTAGAATTCTTAAGCAAAGATTAACCAATGCACCCAAACTAGCGTTACCAGAAGGAACTGAAGACTTTGTAGTCTATTGTGATGCTTCTAAATTAGGCTATGGTTGTGTGTTGATGCAACGTCAAAAGGTCATAGCGTATGCATCTAGACAACATAAGAATCATGAAGAGAATTATACAACCCATGATTTGGAATTAGGAGTCATAATTTTTGCCCTTAATATTTGGAGACATTACCTTTACGGCAGTAAGTTTATCATTTTCACCGACCATAAGAGTTTAAGGTATGTTTTCGGGCAAAATGAGTTAAACATGAGACAAAGACGCTGGATGGAAATTCTTAGTGATTATGATTGCAATATCCAGTATCATGCAGGAAGGGCTAATGTAGTAGCCGATGCTTTATGTCAAAAGTATCATTAAAAGCCAAAAAGAGTGCGTTCTCTTTAATTAAATCTACAAGTAGATTTAAATGAACAAATTAGAAAAGCACAAGAATCAGTAATCAAGGACGATACTGAGAAATTGAAAGGAATGATTAAGGAACTAGAACAAGAAACATATGGAATATGGAAATTCCATAAGAAAAGAATGTGGATACCTAAACTAGGAAATCTACGCCACTGTATATTAGAGGAAGCCCATAAGTCTAAGTATACAATGCATCCTGGAAATGATAAAATGTACCAAGATTTAAGAAAGAATTTTTGGTGGATAGGAATGTAAAAAGATATAGCAGCTTATGTTGCCAAGCGTCTAAATTGTTCACAAGTTAAAGACGAACATCAGAAACCCTCAGGTTTATTGCAGCAGTTAGAAATGCCAGTCTGGAAATGGGAATTGATAACAATGGATTTTATTACCAAATTACCCAAAACAAGAAAAGGTAATGATACAATCTGGGTGATTGTAGACAGGCTAACTAAATCAGCTCATTTCCTACCAATGAAGGAAACTTTCAGTATGGATCAATTAGCTAAGCCGTATGTAAATGAAATAGTTTCATTACATGGAATTCCTTTATCAATTGTTTCTAATAGAGATAGGCGTTTTACCTTTCATTTTTGGACAAATTTCCAAAAGGCAAAAGGAACCAAGTTTAATCGAAGCACAACTTATCATCCTCAAACGGATATAACAACCCTCCTAAAATACCCACACTTATTCCAGTAGACCTCCAGGACGAGTTCTAAAACAAGGTGGGGAGGATATAACAACCCTCCTAAAATAATTTCGACACCCTAAAAATATTTAGAGTGCCCCTATACATCCTAAAATACACCCCGTATACGAGAAATGGCCCAAAATACCTTTATTTTTATTAAAATTAATTAAAAATTAGATTTTTTAGTCTCTGGCTGGCCGCGAAGACCTAGCCTTGGTCTTACGCGGGCCGCGAGCGCTTGGCTACGAGGCGAAGCCCTGTGCCGACACGTGGCACAATCGTGTCAAGGCTAGTGGGGTGACCGGACCAAGCTAGGGCCTACCCACCCTAGCTCGCGGGGCGCGTAAGCCCCTTTGAGTTCTACGCGGGGCGCGAGGGACTGCTGAAGCAGCCCTATAAATGAAGGCCATCGGCCTTCAGTCCAATTCGTTCATTTCTTCGATCTCTCTCTCAATATTTCTGCATAGCAATTATAATTTCGGGCATAATACCCACTAAAATAGCGAAGCTCTGCCTCGTTGTAAGTATTTTAACCCCCTGTTACGTATTAGAAACGCTGCCTGATTGATCTAGCGCTCCGTAACGGCTGTTGTGGCTGTGCCCGACGTAGTCGTTGGAGTTCTGTCTCGGGGAGGGTATAACTGATGTAAATATTGGGTTATTATACTAAGGCGTATGCATTGTGTAATTAGTAGATAATCACCAGGAAATCACAAAGGAAAACCCTAAGTTTGCAAAGTGAGTAATCTCCTTTTTGTAAACCTTTTTGCAAAGTGTTTTTACAAAACCTCAAATGTTGTACATTATATTAAACAGTGATTGAGTATTTATATTCTACAATTATCGTCCATATGTTGGGGTTTCGTATACAAAATTTGTTACTATACTATGAGTAGTAACATGACCACAAGTCGGGTTGACAGTACCGTGGGTGGTAATTAAGGTAGAAATATAAACAAATGTAAGTGCGCGACCGCCCTCAATGCTATAAACGGTTTTACCTGTCTTGATTAAATTGGGATTCACTCACAAGTATTTCCCACTGACAAAATGTTTTTAAACGCGTTTCAGGTAATGAAATGTGAAAGCCAAATAGAAGCCAGCTGGACAACACTGAAGGCTTGGAAATGTGGCTATAAAAGTTACCTAAATAAAGAGATGTTTTTATTTAAATTAAAAAGGGTTATCCCTATAAAAATGTGTGTACTGGAAACTTGGGAATTTCCCATGTGTTTAATATTATAAAAGTGTGGTATTTTACTCTGATAAAATATTTCCTAACTACGGTCCTGATGTAAATTCCGTTGCCAAAATTGATAAACACCGATACCACAAATACTGGCCGCGGCCGCCCGTTCCCGGGTAATTAGGGGACGGGGGTTGCGACATACTTAAAGATAGTAACAGTCGTAGTAATAATAATTATAATACATAAATTCTAAATTTGATAACGATATTTTATAAACCACAATACTATCTTTTATTCAAAATTCAAAAAAGAATAATTCAAAAATAATTTACCTATGAATTTTATTTATCCCCGATCACAATAATTAGAGATTTGATTATGCAATAAAGTGAAGTCCCTAACCCATATTAAAAGGAGGTAAGAACTTAGGGTGGTCCATTGCTAAAGGCAAAGCCTTTAAAACACCTAAGTTGGGAAGAGGAAGGTCTTGGGTTCAAGTTCCACAGACGACATGAGATTAAAGAAATTAGTCGTTCAAAAAAAAAGGAGGTAAGAACTTAGGACTTTGATCAAGAACTTTGGACTTTGACCCTAGTTCAAGGTTTGAGGTGACATGAGCTACTAACCAAACATCAGTTATGGGGCACAAATGCTTGTAAGGATTTTGCCTACCCAACACCATTTTTTCTCTTTTTCTCTTTTTTCAACACATTCTTTCTTCATCATCACTCAAACCGCACCCTCACTCTCCACCCTTAGCCAAGTGCAAAACTCATTTTCTCCTCTCCTCCATGCACCTTATAATATCCTTACCTAAACTAAATGCACCTTAAATACATTGCATCAGATTTTGTCACACCCCGATTTCCACGTGTCACCGGTGGGCCCGGTGGGGAGTATCGTGACGTCATGGTTGGCAACATAATAGTCAAACAACACAATGTTATTAAGCACAGCGGAAGCAATTGAAAATATAATACAACCGAATTTATTATTGTAATATCAACTGTCACAATATCCGGAAGTTTATCCACAGAAGGATCGAACATAAAATGGAAACAATAGTTCAACAGACTTTTAGGCATCTTAAGCTTGCGAGACTTCTATTGATGCTAAGGAGAATTATCCAGCCAAGTTCGTATAGTACCTGCATTTAGCCTTTTTGGAAAATACGTCAGTTTACACTGGTAAATACATTCAACTGACTCATTTTGGAAAAAGAGTTTGTAAATTGTTTTGAATGCACGTGGCACAAAATATCTTGACACATTGATTAAAATGCACAGAGGCAAAATTAATCTTTTTAACTTGGGAGAATTATTTAATATTATAATCTTGTGAACGATTTACAAGTTACTTATGCGTTCAGTAGCCCGGAACGTATCCGGGTTAAAGATCAATAGACACACCACAATTCTAGAGTTATACACTGACAGGTGTACGCCTACACCCCATGCTCAGGTCGTGGCCATCTCGTAAGATAATGCCGAGGATATCCGGGACATGGTCATTAACCCCCCAAAGGCTGTAAAGTAAACAAATCTGTTTAAAACGAGCCGATCAAATTATTCAACTACCCACTAAGCGTGGAGATTTGATGCCCGAACAAGCGGTACGCTATGTACCGTAACCCAAGCCCGTATAGGGAAAATAAGTTAAAAGTATTTACCTGAGCTAAATATAAATTCAATCCCAGCCGTATATCAAATCAGCAAGTACAGATAGCTTTTACTGGGCTCCTAATCTGGAACGAAGGTTTTAATAACCTATTAGAATCCTAACGGGTCTTTAATTAAGCTTAAGCTTAGACCGGCTAGTTTCAAAGATACGGTTCGTACGCACGATTAAGCGAAGACCGGATAGAATGTGATTTAGACCCGACAAGTTTGAAGACTTGTTTAATATGGTTTTATTATTCACATTCTGGATTTTGAGATAAAACCGATAAGGTTTGACCCGTTTCGACTAATTTATGTAAACTTGTTACATAAACCGAACCGAACGCGAAATAAGCGTAACGGGTATCCGTAAGAGCCATATACAGGTTTCCTAAGTTAATATGATTCAAATATGTTGTGACATCAGTAGGATGTCTTTCGTTATGCCCCGAACTAGTTTAAACACAAACTATGCCCCGTAGGGGTAGTTTGGTCATTTTAAAGTTTGTAAAAGCGCTTAGATGTTTAACTGAGTTACAGGTCTGATGTAAACATCAAACATACTCAATTTGATGAGTTATAACAGTAGACTAAAGCATATATGTGAAATTTATCATCTTTAACCAAACTATGCCCCGTAGGGGTATTTTGGTAATTTCACATAAGCCGAAAAGCTCAAAACTGAGGTCTGAGTTCATCAACCTTTGCTTACTATTAAAACGTCATAATTTGCCTCATATATCAGTAGGTATCAACCCGGGTATGTTCAATATGCTTTTAAAACATATTATGCGTTAAAAACGCTCAATAAGGCGATTAAAGGCCATTTCCGGGTTTGATACCTAAATCTGATATTTTTATATTTCCAGAAGGCTTAAAATAATTTATTTATCATATGTGATCAGTAGCAAAAGGTTTGGAGTCGTTTAGATAATTAAAACTCATTTTATGGCCCGTAAGGGCAAAACCGACAATTACCGGATTAAGCCTACGACTACTAGTTATGCTCAGCCTAAAATTAATTAAAAATCTTTAAAAATCCCAAAATAGTATATTAAATCAGTGGGTATTAAGTTTGATACCAAAAAGTAGGCTTAACTAGGCTATACGCTAATTACGCCATTTTATTAACATAAAGCTTTAATTTTGCGATATTGAGCATAACTCTTAATCTACAAGTCAAACTGATGTCAAACTTTGCATACAAGTTTATATATCAGTATTTAAGGTTTCTACACTTTTACATTTTCATAAATCACTTTTTAAGGTAATAAGGGCATAACGGTCAACATATGAGCAATTAACGGAAATATGCATATTAATTGGATAACTAGTGAACCAAGGTGTATAATCACCGAGGGTTGTTCTAACATGTGACCTAATCCAATTTAAGCTCTGAGGCATTTCAAAAACATACCTAAACGGGTCAGAACTGAAAGTCAAAGTGAAAGTCAAACTATGTGACTTTCGGTTCCGAACCGGGTCTAAACAGGAAATAGTCGGGTTGAACATGTTTGGACATGTTCTTACACTTATTACTAAGTTATAACAATGATCAAACAGGTTATATATGTTCTAGATAGCTAATTATGCACAAACGACATTTTAAGCATTATGTTGACTTTTTAATTAAAAGTTTGACCCGACATTTGACCTGGTTAGAATGGGAATCAGGGGGAACCTTTTTAGGGGTTTATTACCCACCTAATTACCAACTTATAACTACTTTTAGTTTGACTAATCGCTGGACCATTAGCGATTAATCGTTAAGTCAACCGTTAATTACGACGGTTGACTTTTAAGCTAATAACTAAGCAAAAACTAAACCGAGGAAGGTCTAGCATACTTACCCAAGTCCTAAGCTCGAGTAGGAAGGTATTGGGTCTGCTCCTAAGCTCCAGAAGTGCTCAAGAAATGCAGATGAAGGTGTGAGTGAATGTTTGCAACTCATGGCCCTTATATAGTGTTTTAAACACCACAAAAGATTGACACACAAGTCTACAACCCACTACAATTCACTTACAAGTGTCCTAGATGTTCTAGGGGTTGTTTAGGGGCCAAGGGTGATGAGGAAAATCGATTAAAAGTCAGTTGCAACGCTTAAAACAGCCAACAGCCAAGTTTCTGTTACTGGGCATCCCTAGCGCACCGCTACGCTTCTGACGTAGCGCACCGCTAGCCCTCCTCAGGGGCAATTCTTCCATTTTTCAGTTTGCATCCCTGGCTCTTGGTGCTCCGAAAGGTCAACCAAGCTTAATTCTTGCATTTTGACCCCTTATTATTTATATACAAGGGCTTTATGACTTATACTCACTTTTCCAAGTCCCTGGACACTTCCGATTAACCCGAAAAGTCATAACTTTCACCGTTGACGCTTTAACCCCTCGTACACGAATTTGATCATAACTTTCTCATACGATAACGAAACTTTATGAAATTTTAATCGTGCATTCTAGTGAGCATAATTTATATTTACAAAGCTTCGGGTTTGTCAAAAGATCACTCAGAGGTATATCTTTAACATGTTGACACATTTGACCCCTGTAGTTTGTAATCTCTCACTTTTAGCTTCGTATGATCCATGATTTATTCGTTTGATGTTATAAACATCATGTAGGGTTATTATGAAGTATATTCATTCACTGTTGACACTTAGAATCCGTATAATTACATACTTTCCATGTTTGTCAACTTTAGTCCTTTTATAATATTCTTTCACACGTTCAAACTTTATGACACGTGTCAACACATTATAGGACGTGAATTTTCGAGGTGTTACAGATTTGGTCTAAAGACCTGTAAAACCCTAATTTTTTAATAAATGGTAACAACGACACAAGCTTTACAGAATAGGTATAGAATAAAATGGAAAGTCATGAAACAAAGGTGATAACCTTTGAAAAGGCCCATTATGTGAAGTTTATGGTGAGCCCATGACGGGAAAATACTAAACCTATGAGAAAAACTAAAAGAGAAAGGTGCATGGTAGCCTCATTTAGAGAGAACGAGCGAGAGAGAGAGAGAGAGAGCGAGAGAGAGAGAGAGAGAGAGAGAGAGAAAGTGGGATCTGTGGGGTTTTAACATTGACTACTCGTGTGAAACTGAAGAGAGCCAACTTCAGATCATTTTGCTTTATGATTCAAGCGCCATAGTATAAGATTGAGACTATTGTGGGACTGATACGGAAGGTTCAAAAGCAGTTTAGGGTTTTGTTGCAAAAAAGTAAAATTTCACGTAAAAAGCTTCATATTATTGATGTTTGATGCATGAAGTGATGCTATGGATCAATTATAATACATTTAGAATGATAAAGTTAGGATCTTGACGTCAAACAAGGTCAGATCTAACACAACCGCCATTGTTGATCGAGCTAGGGTTTATTAGGTACATTTTGCCAACCCCTAGCGAGATGTATGATTCAGCGAATTGATTGATTCCAAGAAAATAGTATGTTCTTGGCGAAATGTAAGAACCAAAGAAATGGTTGTTTCCACCGAAATGTAGGATCCAATGAAAAGTATGTTATGGCCAATTGTTGCACACATGGGAAGATCACATTTTGCTGGCATGTGAGCGTCTTATATTTAATGTTTTCAGTATATTATTAATTTAAGGGAACTATGTTTTGATGCAATGATCAAACTGTGAGCTCACCTGAGTTTGGGCGACTTACAAGACCCCCACAAAGACAACCAACTATGTTATAATCAACTACCTTTTATTTAGTTTAGATACATCATTATAATTAACTCCATGTATGTTTCTGTGTGTCTGCATATAAATATTCAAATTAAAGAGAACAAAAGATTGATGTTATGATATCTTTTTATAACAAAAAACTAAAGTGTATGAAAATTTATTTCGTATTAGAAGAGTTGATGGACTGGATAATTTTTTTGGTTTTTGTTTTTACAGATGTGTTTATAACATTTTCATCTATGTTTGTGCAAAAAATGGTAATCCAACTCGCATGGGAAGTAGGAGTTCTCATGGTTCTCACAACTCGTGTTGGTGAAATTGGCAAACATACCTAAACATCAGGAACAAATAAGTTCCAAAAGTGAAGGGCAATATGGTACAAATAAGTTATTTTGGATGAAACTGGCAAACATACCAAACCTCAGAGACGATTTTGACAATTTACTATAAAAATGACATGAACTGGGTGTTCAAGTAAAAACGCCATAAAACACCAAGTTCAGAAAAACGCTATAAAAACCTAGTTGAAAACGTCATAAAAACACCAAGTTCAGAAAAACACCATGAAAAATTCGGTTGAAAACGCCATAGAAACACCAAGTTCAGAAAAACATCATAAAAACCCTAGTTGAAAACGGCATAAAAATAATGTATTGTTCAGAAAAACACCATAAAAACAAGTGAAAATACTCTAAAAACACAAAGTTGAAAACGCCATAAAAAACTCAGTTCATTTTTTTTCGAAAGTATATCAATAGTATATTTGTTAGAAAGATAAAAAAAACGCTGAATTTTATGGTGTATTTAAAAACAATTAATCATGTATAACAAAGTTATGGAAGTTTAAATATGATAGAGGAAATGGCATGTGATTAGCTTGTACACGCTTGTTTGGATTTTCCCAATTTACCACTCCTGGTGGTTGTAAGGTACCTAATATTTACAAAAACGTCATCGCATCTATTTCAACCACAAATCACAATGATCTTGTGGCTGAAAATCGTTCTCACTGTTTTCACACTTGTAACCGTTTTCTCCTAATCTTATTTCTCTCTCTCTATATATAATACTAATAATAAAGAGTGATGGAAGATAACTCACAAATAAAAGTATAATTTAAAAATTGTTAATTTAATAAGGTGTTTATAGTAACAACTGAAAATTAGGCAAATAACTTAGGCCATCCATAGTCATAAAGCCTTCGGGTGGGCGTTATGCGACAAGTGGCGAAACGCGTAAGAGGGGGGCTTTATGGGACTTTATATAACTTGAGTGTGTAGTGGGGTAATACATGTATAGGTCTTTATATATATGTATGTATGTATATGTGTGTGAGTGGGGAAGGAATCATCACGCCGTGATAATCATCGCGGGAGGACAAAAAATTTACCTCATAACGCCTCCCGTAATGGTGTTCCGGACGCTATGAGAGCATTATAGGAGAAAAAGGGCTGGCAAATCGTGTCTTAGCAGGTTTAACAGGTATCTGAAAACGCGAACAACAAAAATTTTAAACATGAATACGACTCGTTTAACTACTTTATATCCAATGTCTATAAGACAGATGTATATTTTATGCAGCTAGAAGAAGAAATAATGGATCATAACTTTCAAATTTTGATTATTTTTTAAAATGTAAAAAATCACATGGTGTACTTTTCTGTTATCGTGTCTTAGCAGGGTACCTATTGCCAGCCAGTATAGGGCTTTATATATATGTATGTATGTATGTATGTATGTATGTATGTATGTATGTATGTATGTATGTATGTATGTATGTATGTATGTATGTATGTATATGTGTGTGAGTGGGGAAGGAATCATCACGCTGTGATAATTATCGCGGGAGGACAAAACATTTACCTCATAACTCCCCCCGTAATGGTGTTCCGAACGCTATGAGAGCGTTATCGGAGAAAAGGGCGCGGCATACAACCCCATTACACATACTCTTTTATAATCAATAGGAGACTGACAAACTTCCACATACTAGCAACCACAGCTACCGACCCGAATCTAGAACAACTCATAGCACCCCAGCCCTTACCACTGTTTCCCACACAATCTATGGAATTGGAACCAAGCCCAGTAGATCAAATTCCAGCACCTGATTTTGACTCAGCTGGAATTCCTAGGGTACCAGCACCTGATCCCCTAGACTATGACCCATGGTTTGATGACCATAGGGATTATGCACAACGCTACCCAATACCGGACGAACCTATGCAAAACCCAGTAGCACCCTACCCAGACCTTGACCCCCTAGACCCCTATTTTGATAATGACCAATACATCAGGGAGATTCTAGAAAACCCGTACCCTTACGAAGAATCCATGCCACAGTTCCCAGACCCTATACCAGCACCCGCACCACCCATGAGCACTGAGAATGTGCAAGAACTCCGAACCTTTGGTGAGGAGATTTTAGAAGGGAGTGAAAGGATGAGACAAATAGGGGAGCGACTCGTCTGGAAATATGACGAGTGTAATAAGGAATTTTGGATGAACCCCTATCAGTAGTAGTAATAATAATAATAATAATAATATATAAATATATGTACGTGTATGTTTGTATGATAATATATATATATATATATATATATAGGGGAAGGTTCAAATGAAAACCACTAGTTAACGCGAAAACTCGAAAACTAACTAAAAAAAGCCTAAAAAACGCACAATTTTTTTTTTTTGCAAACCAAATTTCGCAGGTTTTTTTATATAAAAAAAAATTTCAAAAAAAAAAATAATTTTTTTTTGTGTAGTGCACATGTGTAATACTACACATGTGTATCTGTACTACACATGTGTATTATTACACGTGTGCACTACACAAAAATTTTTTTTTTTTTTGAAATTTTTTTTATATATATAAAAACCTGCGATTTTTATTAAAAAAATTGAAAAAAAAATTTTTTTTTGGGTGTTTTTTAGGCTTTTTTTAGTTAGTTTTCGAGTTTTCGCGTTAAAAGTGGTTTTTATTTGAACCATCCCCTATATATATATAAATATATATATATGTGTGTATGTTTGTATGATAATGTATATATCTAGACAACTGCTACGGATGCATACTAGTATTGTATTTTCAGTTCCAGTTGTATTTGTAATAAATATAGATGCATAATATAAAATAGAGTAAAGGTCGCAATGTTCGACGATTTTGATCAATATGCTTGTTGTGTGATTGTTTGCCTTGGATATTGTATTATGATATTAATATGTGGTAAATGTTTAAAATTCAGATGGACAACGAAGTGAATCAAGAAAACCAGAATAACGATAATAACGGAAACCAAGTAGATAACAGTGCCATCCAACATATAGTGGCACAAGGGATTATAGACGCGATGCCATATATTTTCAAAACGGTTAAGGAAGGGGATAATAAAAGTAATAATGGCAGTAAACGACCACCTACTGAACCAGAACACAGCGTAAACAATGGACCAATACTTTAAGTGCCCATTTACAAAAGAAGAAGAACCATGTCTTATGGTTGTTCTTACAAAGAATTTCGGTCCTGTAAACCAATAGAATTCTCGGGCAATGAAGGGGCCATTGCAGCTCTACGCTGGATAGAAAAGACTGAGGCAGTCTTGAAAATAAGCAAGTGTGCAGAAGAGGATAAGATAATGTTTGCTTCCAATATGTTTAAGAATCCAGCGTTAGAATGGTGGAATACTATCCTCCAGTCTAGGGTAAGTGACCAAGTCTATAATATGGAATGGAATGAGTTTAAGAATATGGTGGAAAGGAAATTCTGTCCTCCTAATGAAAAGGAACAGATAGCTAATAAATTCTTAAACCTAAGAATGGCTGGAGTAGATAGTAAGGGTTACACTCCTACATTCTTTGAATATGCTAGAATAGTGCCAACCCTTGCTTCACCAGAACCAGTATTAATCTCCCGTTATATCTAGGGATTAATCCGTGAGATTAGGCATGTAGTCAAGGCCTCTAGACCACAAACTATCGAAGAAGCTGTAGAACTAGCAAATACCTTGACAGATGAACTGGTGCGTACCTAAGAAGAAAACCAGAGGAGGAACCTAGCTCAAATGCTTACCCACGAATTTCGTTATGGAAATTCCAATCGTGGGAAAAATGTAGGTTCTACCTCTACACCGTACTATAAGGCCTGTAAGAAAAAGCATTCCGGAAAATGCTCCACTTACTGTAATTTCTGCAAGATACCGGGACACAAGGAAGAAGATTGTAGGAAGAAACCTAGTAATGAAGTGTGCTTTAACTGTGGAGAAAAAGGTCATATCAAGCCAAATTGTCCGAAACTAGCTCTAGCCATGAACAACAAGACTACTAAAAATGCTAGAGCATTTGTTCTAACTATAGAAGAAGCAAAGATGATCCCGGATGTGATCACCCATACGTTTTTAGTTAATGATTTTTTTGCTAAAGTATTATTTGACTCTGGTGCGAACCAAAGTTTTATTAATACTTCATTTTGCAAACTTCTCAATCAACCATTAACTAAACTTCAACAAGAATGTCTAATAGAGACAGCAAATGGGGAATCCATTAAGATTACCGAAATCTTGCAGGGAGCAAGATTAGAGTTTTTAAAAAAAAGTTTATTGCAAACCTTTACCCAATGAATCTGGTAGGATTTGATGTTGTATTAGGAATGGATTGGTTAATAGCCAATAAAGCCAATATTTTATGTGATCAAAAGTCAATCTAAGTAAATTCACCCAAGGGTGAAAAGATCACAATTAAAGGAGATAAGCCGTCTAGATTCACAAAATTCATCTCTGTGATGAAAATAGCTAGTTATGTAAGAAATGGATCATTAGAATATTTGATTTCCATCATCATTAATACTAAAGGAAAAGAATTGAAAGATATCCCTGTAGTATCCCAATTCTCAGACGTATTTCCGAAAGAATTACCAGGACT
This sequence comes from Helianthus tuberosus, assembly GCA_030545235.1. Taxonomy (NCBI): domain Eukaryota; kingdom Viridiplantae; phylum Streptophyta; class Magnoliopsida; order Asterales; family Asteraceae; genus Helianthus; species Helianthus tuberosus. Next base: position 7,351 of record JARYGA010052162.1, on the reverse strand, counting down.
ACCGTCGGACAGGGAAGTCGAATTCAGAATTCATCTACTACTAGGAATAACACCAATTGCCAAAGCACCCTACCGCTTGGCACCAGCCGAAATGCAAGAACTGAAGAAGCAATTGGACGAATTGTTGGAGAAAGGAATCATACAGCCAAGCTCATCGCCATGGGGAGCACCGATACTGTTCGTTAAAAAGAAAGACGGGTCAATGCGAACGTGCATTGATTACCGTGAATTGAATAAAGTCACGATTAAAAATCGGTACCCATTACTGAGAATCGATGATTTGTTTGATCAAATGCAATGGGCTCGATTTTTCTCAAAAATCGATTTACGCTCAGGATATCATCAATTAAAAGTACAAGAAGAGGACATTCTTAAGACCGCTTTTAGAACAAGGTATGACCATTATGAATTTACTGTCATGCCATTTGGTTTAACCAATGCCCCAGCCGCATTTATGGACATGATGAACCGCATATGTAAGCCATATTTTGATAAATTCATAATTGTCTTTATAGATGATATTCTCATTTACTCTAAAAGCAAAAAGGAACATGCAACGCATCTGCATGCACTTCTAAGTTTATTAAGAAAAGAAAAGCTTTATGCCAAGTTTTCAAAATGTGAATTTTGATTAGAAGAAGTGAAATTTCTTGGGCATTTAGTTAATCCTGAAGGAATTCATGTGGATCCCACAAAGATTGAGGCGATTACTAAATGGAAAACCCCTGAATCACCAACCGAGGTTAGAAGTTTTCTAGGATTGGCCGGTTACTATAGGAGATTCATCCGAGATTTTTCTAGAATAGCCATTCCCTTAACTAAGTTAACCTGCAAATCCTTTAAGTTTGAATGGGGATCAAAACAAGAAGAAGCCTTTAGAATTCTTAAGCAAAGATTAACCAACGCACCCATACTAGCGTTACCAGAAGGAACTAAAGACTTTGTAGTCTATTGTGACACTTCTAAATTAGGCTATGGTTGTGTGTTGATGCAACGTCAAAAGGTCATAGCGTATGCATCTAGACAACTTAAGAATCATGAAGAGAATTATACAACCCATGATTTGGAATTCGGAGCCATAATTTTTGCCCTTAAGATTTGGAGACATTACCTTTACGGCAGTAAGTTTATCATTTTCACCGACCATAAGAGTTTAAGGTATGTTTTCGGGCAAAAGGAGTTAAACATGAGACAAAGACGTTGGGTGGAAATTCTTAGTGATTATGATTGCAATATCCAGTATCATGCAGGAAAGGCTAATGTAGTAGCCGATGCTTTACGTCGAAAGTATCCTGAAAAGCCAAAAAAGAGTGCGTTCTCTTAAATTAAATCTACAAGTAGATTTAAATGAACAAATTAGAAAAGCACAAGAATCAGTAATCAAGGATGATACTGAGAAATTGAAAGGAATGATTAAGGAACTAGAACAAGGAACAGATGGAATATGGAGATTCCATAAGTCTAAGTATACAATGCATCCTGGAAATGATAAAATGTGCCAAGATTTAAGAAAGAATTTTTGGTGGATAGGAATGAAAAAGGATATAGCAGCTTATGTTGCCAAGCGTCTAACCTGTTCACAAGTTAAAGCTGAACATCAGAAACCCTCAGGTTTATTGCAGCAGTTAGAAATGCCAGTCTGGAAATGGGAATTGATAACAATGGATTTTATTACCAAATTACTCAAAACAAGAAAATGTAATGATACAATCTGGGTGATTGTAGACAGGCTAACTAAGTTAGCTCATTTTCTACCAATGAAGGAAACTTTCAGCATGGAGCAATTAGCTAAGCTGTATGTAAATGAAATAGTTTCATTACATGGAATTCATTTATCAATTGTTTCTGATAGAGATAGCCGTTTTACCTCTCATTTTTAGACATGTTTCCAAAAGGCAATGGGAACCAAGTTGAATCGAAGCACAACTTATCATCCTCAAACGGACGGACAAAGTGAAAGGACAATTCAGACAATGGAAGATATGCTTAGAGCTTGTGTAATTAATTTCGGAGGTAATTGGGACGATCACTTACCATTAATAGAATTTTCATACAATAACAGCTGTCACACCAGTATCAATGCTGCACCATTCGAAGCACTTTATGGACGAAAGTGCCGAACTCAAGTCTGTTGGGCAGAAATTGGAGAAAAACATTTATCTGGACCTGAAATAGTACAAGAAACGACCGACAAGATTATTCAAGTCAAGGAAAGACTAAAAGCAGCAAGTGATCGCCAAAAGAGTTATGCAGATAACAGGCGAAAGCCATTGGAATTTCAAGTAGGCGACAAGGTGTTATTGAAAGTTTCTCCTTAGAAAGGAGTGGTAAGATTCATCAAAAGGGGAAAACTAAGCCCCAGGTATGTTGGAACTTTTGAGATTATTAGAAGAATAGGACCTGTAGCTTATCAACTACAACTGCCGGAGGAAATGGTAGGAATACATGATGTGTTTCATGTATGCAATCTCAAAAAGTGCTTAGCCGATGAATCACTAGTAATACCTCTTAAGGATATAGAGGTAAATGAGAAGCTTAAGTTTGTAGAAAGGCCTCTTCAAATTGAAGACAGGAAAGTCAAGAATCTCAAGCACAAGAGACTAGTTCTAGTCAAAGTAAAATGAGACTCCAAGAGAGGACCAGAATACACATGGGAGCTTGAATAAGAAATGCAAAGGAAATACCCACACTTATTTCAATAGACCTCGAGGACGAGTTCTAAAACAAGGTGGGGAGGATATAACAACCCTCCTAAAATAATTTCGACACCCTAAAAATATTTAGAGTGCCCCTATACATCCTAATATACACCCCGTATACGAGAAATGGCCCAAAATACCTTTATTTTTATTAAAATTAATTAAAAATCAGATTTTTTAGTCTCTGGCGGGCCGCGAAGACCTAGCCTTGGTCTTACGCGGGCCGCGAGCGCTTGGCTACGAGGCGAAGCCCTGTGCCGACACGTGGCACAATCGTGTCAAGGCTAGTGGGGTGACCGGACCAAGCTAGGGCCTACCCACCCTAGCTCGCGGGGCGCGTAAGCCCCCTTTGAGTTCTACGCGGGGCGCGAGGGACTGCTGAAGCAGCCCTATAAATGAAGGCCATCGGCCTTCAGTCCAATTCGTTCATTTCTTCGATCTCTCTCAGTATTTCTGCATAGCAATTATAATTTCAGGCATAATACCCACTAAAATAGCGAAGCTCTGCCTCTTTGTAAGTATTTTAACCCTCAGTTACGTATTAGAAACGCTGCCCGATTGATCTAGCGCTTCGTAACGGCTGTTGTGGCTGTGCCCGGCGTAGTCGTTGGAGTTCTGTCTCGGGGAGGGTATAACTAATGTAAATATGGGGTAATTATACTAAGGCGTGTGCATTGTGTAATTAATAGATAATCACCAGGAAATCACAAAGGAAAACCTTAAGTTAGCAAAGTGAGTAATCTCCTTTTTGTAAACCTTTTTGTATACATTTTATCATTTCCAGGATGCATTGTATACTTAGACTTATGTATAACAAAGTTATGGAAGTTTAAAAATGATAGAGGAAATGACATGTGATTAGCTTGTACACGCTTGTTTGGATTTTCCCAATTTACCACTCCTGGTGGTTGTAAGGTTCCTAATATTTAAAAAACGTCATCGCATCGATTTCAACCACAAATCACAAAAATCTTGTAGCTGAAAATCGTTCTCACTGTTTTACGCTTGTAACCGTTTTCTCCTAATCTTATTTCTCTCTATATATATAATAGTAATAATAAAGAATGATGGAAGATAACTCACAAATAAAAGTATAATTTAAAAATTGTTAATTTAATAAGGTGTTTATAGTAACAACTGGAAATTAGGCAAATAACTTAGGTCATCCATAGTCATAAAGCCTTCGGGTGAGCGTTATGTGACAAGTGACGAAACGCATAAGAGAGGGGCTTTATGGGACTTTATATAACTTGAGTGTGTAGTGGGGTTATACATGTATAGGTCTTTATATATATATATGTATGTATGTATGTATGTATATGTGTGTGAGTGGGGAAGGAATCATCACGCCGTGATAATCATCGCGGGAGGACAAAAAATTTACCTCATAACGCCTCCCGTAATGGTGTTCCGGACGCTATGAGAGCGTTATAAGAGAAAAGGGCACGACATACAACCCCATTACACATACTCTTATATTAACCATACAACAAACAGATTCATTTAAAATGTACTTATAAAATTCATTTAATACCCATTATGTGGTACTAAATCTCTCATCATTTTAGTGAAGACAAACACTAAAAACCAGTAGACCACAAACCCATGCCCATCAGCAACCTAGTAAAATTGGTGAACCATATAGACCATCTTCAACAACACTTACTAAAATGTTAAAAGAGCTACTACACCAAATTTTCCTTCATTTTCAAAGGAGCATTCAGGCTCATGCAATCCTATAAACACTCTTACATATACTTACATTTTCATATTATCACAACTTTTAGCATTTACTTTTTATAATCATAATTTTATAGTAAATCAAATTGCTTACAAAAATTCACTTAACTTTTCATGTGCCTTTTCATGTCATCTCACGCCTATGCATGTAGCGTTAAAGTTGATTGTATAAAATAGTAAGTAAAGCAAAATAAAATAGCATTATTACGGACATTGTATGCGTTGGAATGCATCATAAGCAAATAGATGGTAATAAAAGTATCTTGTTATTCATGTTTCCAATCAAAATACTTCTTTACAATAACTTCAATTTAAATAGGATTTTCTTTTTTAGTATAAATTATTGGATTTTGAGACCCCCGGATTTTGCATACAAGCTTCGCCACTGCTATTACTTCCAACTTTTAAAATATTGATTCCCTAATTGAATACGAAATTTGAAAGGGGGGGGGGGGGGTTGGTTGGTAAAATATATGTATTTCCTCATGTATTGATTATCAGTTTATCTTGAGATTTTAACATGATGCGAACATTGCTTTTGGAGTTAATCGACATCCCCATTGTTTCCGGTGTTTTTCCCTAGCGACTCGGCTAGTAAAAGAGATGGGTAGGTGGTGTGAGATGTTAAGATCAGATTTGCATGATAGATCTTGATGGCACATTTTCACCGGTGATTAGAGGAAGAAAAAGATCTAGAAATGTGAAGACAAAAAGAAAGAATCACATGAGATAGGAGTATGTCCCTTGTCAAATAAAGATGAATTTGAAAGACATGACTAAGAAAGAATGATCGGGACATTGGAAGAAAGTATATAGTGGGTGGGTGAGTGTTGGGACAGGGAGAGGGCTTGTTATAATTTTGTTAGATCATATAAATATAATATCAAATGGTCATGATTTATAAAATAGTGTTACTTGTTAATGTAAAACTAAACGTAAAAAAATGAGCCTTAAACTTTTTGTTGAAAAAAAGTAATATGATCTCTTTTTTTCATGCATAAGGTAGGGGAGTGGTAGTGGTACGGTGTGGCCGCCCAAGAACACCTCCCCACCCTGAGCGTTGCGATGAAAGGTTGGGTCTCTCGGCATTGCAACAAAGATCAATTCTGAATTCTTTAGCCACATGGGGGAAAGAAGATGGTATTTTTATGTTAGTTAAAAATATATTTGAGAGTCCTACAGTTGGGTCTCTAGGTCAAGGAGGTGTTGATAATCCTGAGGAGAGTACTGTTAGTAATTCCAATGTTAGGCAGTGTCTTCGAAAGGTTGCTGATGGCCACTTTACAGCTGCAGTGAAGGTGTTATGTTCATCCGGTGTTGCTCCGTGCAATGATAATACCGTACATGCTTTAGAGGCTAAACACCCGTACAAAGAACCTCCATCTTTGCCAGGTACTATATATTCTGAGCCTCCCCTTGTCGCAGAGGTGGATAGTGTTCTTTGCTGCATTAAATCGTTTCCTAAAGGAACCTCATGTGGGAGGGATGGCTTGAGGGCACAACACATTTTGGATGCTTTATGTGGAGAGGGGTCTGCTATTGCCACTGATCTCTTATACGCTATCACTGCGGTAGTCAACTTATGGCTAGGGGGAAATGCCCATCGTGTTTGGCAGAGTTTGTCGCGTCTGCTCCCCTTACACCGCTTTTAAAACCCGACAATGGGATTAGACCTATTGCAGTGGGTACTATATGGAGGCGTTTGGTTTCTAAGGTTGCTATGAAGGGTGTTGGTAAAGAAATGACTAAGTACCTTAATGATTTTCAGTTTGGGGTCGGCGTGTCGGGTGGCGCTGAGGCCATTTTGCACAGCGTCAATAGAGTTCTAAGTGAACGTCACACTGATGGGTCTCTTGCAATGCTTATGGTAGATTTTTCTAATGCTTTTAACCAGGTGGATAGATCAGCCTTACTTCGTGAGGTCAGGATGAGGTGCCCTTCTATTTTTTTGTGGGTGGAATTTCTATATGGGCAGCCAGCAAGATTGTATCTTGGAGATGGGCACATTTGGTCTACCACGGGAGTTCAGCAAGGGGACCCATTGGGACCACTTCTTTTCGCTCTTGTTTTGCACCCCCTTGTGCATCAGATTAGAGATAAATGCAAGCTTCTCCTTCATGCTTGGTATCTTGATGATGGGACTGTCATTGGAGGTTCAGAAGAGGTGGCTAGAGTGTTGGACATCATCAGGGTGTCGGGTCCAACATTGGGTCTTGAACTTAATATTAAGAAAACTGAGTTATTTTGGCCTTCTTGTGATGGTAGCAAGTTTCGTGAAGGGTTATTTCCTAAGGATATCGGGAGGCCGTCAGTGGGGGTGAAGCTTCTTGGGGGGGCTGTTAGTAGAGACGCAAGCTTTATTAGTGGGTTGGCAATGAAAAGAGCTGCTAAGGCAGTAGATTTGATGCGTCTTCTACCGAAATTAGGTGACCCGCAGAGTGAACTACTCTTGCTTCGATCCTGTATGGGCATTGCCAAACTTTTCTTTGGCTTGAGGACATGCCAACCTGTACACATGGAGGATGCAGCGTTGTTCTTTGACAAAGGTTTGCGTGAGGCGATTGAGGAATTGGTGGTTTGTGGAGGTCCTTTCTTTGGAGACCTCCAGTGGCGACTAGCTTCTTTACCTATTAGGTTTGGAGGTTTGGGGTTGTATTCGGCTGTAGAGGCTTCATCCTACGCTTTTGTGGCCTCGAGGGCCTAATCGTGGGTGCTACAGGACCACATCTTAAGAGACAGTGGCATATGCGGTATGGATTCTGATTATGTTTGTGCTTTGGCTTGTCTTCGTGATACGATTCCAAGCTTTGACTTCAGCGGTTTCACTAATAAGGACACTGCCCCCCCTAAAGCCCAACATGCATTGGCGATTGCTCTTTTTAGTAAAATTGTTCACGAAATCGAAGTGCAGT
>JARYGA010052161.1:0-26680 GCA_030545235.1 Helianthus tuberosus | reverse complement strand
GTACGAAAGCTGGCGAAAGGATTCGCAGAATCAGGGAAGTCGTCAAACATTAACAGTTCTGACAAATGAAGGACAGGGTAAGCATCAAAGTTGCTGTACTCGTCGGGGGGTTGACTGGCTCGTGCCTTCCTTCTAATATATATATGGGTGGCTCCCCTTCGTCGATTCGTTCATGTAACTTTTCTATGTGGTCCGTAGCAGGCCTTTCCTGAGCTGGCCTATCGAGTAAAGATCTTTTGCGTCAATTCGTAGTTCAGGGATGATGTTAGGAAATACGTGGACGAGGGCTCGGAATAACTGGTTCCTTGCTCTTAGCGTTTCGTGGTTTCGAATCAGGTTTAGGAGGGCTCGCTCCTGCTTAACACGTACCACGCCAGCCCAGCCTTCGTATGTTCCACTATGTTGAATACCAAATATACACACATACATACTAACACATATATGCTAATAGTACGCATACACACATGCATGTTCACACACATAAGTAATGTACAAGTAAATGCCGATAACCTACCATTACCAGGTGAGTATCTGAGGTGGACGAACCTTGCAATCCGGAGTGTGGTGTCGTTGTGGTTTTCGTTAAAGAACGGTTATAGTCTGGTTTTCATATAAAAATATTTTAAGTCCAAAACATTTTATAATTTAAACCTAGTTCACTATAACCAATGGCTCTGATACCAATCTGTCACACCCTCAAAATCCACACGCGGAGTATTACCGCGAGGCGTGTGACGACCAGGATCTTAGCCACTAATTATTTTGAACCGATTAGTTATTATTACAAATAATGGTGTAATTAGCGGCCAATTTAAATTTTTCAAAACATGGTTAAGGTTTTGCAGCGGAAGGGAAAGATATTCATATCGTAATTCAAAACCACAAGTTTATTATCATATTACTTACGAACCACGTACTCCATCCGATTGCAACGTCCGTCCAGAGCTGTATCGAGCAACCTGCAAAGCATGCAGTAGAGTGTCAACATAAAGTTGGCGAGTTCACGGGTTTAGAGTTTTCCAGTTTTATTTCCAAAAACTTGTTTCAACAGTTAATTTATCCGTTTATACATGCGATGGGGAGCTACCCCATAAGTAAGCGACTAAACTGTTTTTACAATACCGAATACTATTCATCCGTACGTTTCCGTAGAGTGCCCCGTTTGTCAATGTTCTATCATCATTGACGGTTGCCAGAGTACATTAGTTCACGCCCGATCCCATACGCGGGCACGGTGTGAGGTTGGTGAGACCTAAATAGCGCTATCAACTAATAACCCGTTCGCCTGACCCCGGCGACTAATCGGTATTAAGAAGTGAGGACTTAAGTGATAGAGTTTTGTTTAGTGTTGCTTGTTGCATCCAGTATAAACAGTAATTAACTAAAAGTTCCCAGTAACAAGGGAAGTGAGTAAGTTTGCTCCCAGTAACAAGGGAAGAAAAGTAAGTTTGTATTCCGCACAAGGAGATAGCGTTGTTACCCGTATCCCACACAAGGAGATAGAAATACCGTATCCCGCACAAGGAGATAGTAAGCAATCCCAAACCAGGAAAAGTGTTTTGTTCCGTTTCCCAACCACCGGGAACGCATGCTTTAAGTAAAAAGTAGTGAACTCACCTTTGCTTTGCTCGGTAGTTAATTTACTTGTGTTACGTTGGTCAACCATACCCTATTATGGTTTGTAAATATTTATTAGGTTCGTGTGCAAGTAAATGTCACGTACAACTACACGTATCTAACACATAGCACGTAAGTCATACTATCATATAAAGTATTGGGCCTAGCCCAGCATATGAACCGTACTTAGTAACAGTAACAGTTAACCCGTAGTCCAAAACATAGCAGTTAACAGTGCGGCCCAAATAAACAACAGCCCAAAGACTAAATAAACCAGGTCAGTCGAAACCACATGGTCTCGACTCGAACACAGAGGTTTCGAGTCGCAACCATAGGGTTTCGAGTCGCAACAGGAGGCTTTGAGTTGTGTACCTCTTTGAGTCGAAACCTTGGGGTCTCAGGTCAAGCCTTGAGTCGAGATCACACGGTCTCGAGTCGCAACCTACCCGGTCTCGAGTCCCCTGTTGTGTTGCCTGGTTTCGAGTTGCCACTAAATGGTTTCGAGTGGAAACCACACGATCTCGACTCGCAACCACTGATGGAATCCTTCTAGAAACTTACCCACTTGTACGATCCAATCATATTCCTTTAACATGTTTATTCTACCGTACACTTACCAAAACAGATCAAATCCACACATTTCAAATATTTTAATGTCATTCAAAATGTTCTTTATTGGGATTTTCATCTCTAATAAACGGATCCTTTTAGACAAGACAAATACACAACATCATGCAGGTTCCTAGGATTAAATCAGTCAATCATAATGAGATTCATGGACATTCCATTATCCATCCTTATTATTACCTACTGTTTCACCCAAACATGTACACAGTCTAAATTCATATTAAGAAACAGTAAGCCTATACCCGTATTAATATCATATCAAGACATTATTCACAACAAACTCCAATAAGCATCCATTTTTCATATAAAAATCCATCCCCATACAACAATTATCAAAACAGTTAATATACAAAATCAAGGACCCCATGAACTCCAAAATAATCAATGGGTCATGTATCATCAAGGTGACATTATACAAAACACCTTGCATTCCAAACAGTTGAGTGCCAGCTAATTGTGCGATTTAATGTTGTACGGTCATAACATACTCCCTTTTCACCACCTTAAATCAAATCAGTAAAGACAAAGTTTCATTTACTTTACATATTTCAACCATGAGCATTACCAGTCCTGTACCCTATGCATATAATGTTGTACATTCCATGTAAGCACATCATTGACCCTTTCACATTACAGATCATGTTTCCATCCTTTAATTTATTCATTAAAACAATTATATTTTATTCCTATTGTCGCTAACAGTTATTGCGATCTAAATCATATGCACATTCAAGTCTTTGTGGTTAGGGTCCATATTACTATCATCATTATTTCACAAACACTTACCAGGGAATCGTTCATCATCAACCATTCATCCTACAAACCATCTAACAATAACACAAGTGTGTATGACCAGGTTGTACATAGAGCATATATGGTTGTACATTCAAAGAAAAACCCAGCTTACATAGCATCAATTTTAATCAAAGCAAAACAAGCATGAATAAGAACATTATTGTTACGTTAGACAAGCTTTAGACGGAATCCTCATCATTAACATCTACATATTCGGAATCAATCATCATCTTAACATGTTCATCTTCGTATATTTAATATATCACAACATCAGACCACGGTAAGAACACATAAGACCACGGATTCACAATCAAACCACAGTATGAACACACCATCGGACATGTTTCTCCTCGTTTCACTAAACCGAGAACCGGGTTACGGACTAACTTATTCATATCATCATTTTTAAGCAATAGCAATCAACACATTCCTTAAATCAAACAGTGAGCATTTTTAAACATAATCACAACATGAGATGTAGCAGGTTCAAAGCAACATTCAGCAGATTCATACGGTTTGACAAATCAAGCACACAAATAACGACGTCGTTCTAACCTGGTTCCGATGTAGTGTGTGTGTGTTGGAAGAATGGAACGAAAACGGAGCTCCAGGCCGAGTAAGTGTGAGTTATCGGGGGTGCAGTCGGAGCGTCGCGAGCTGCTAGAGGTTGAACGGAGAGCACTGGCGTCGCCGGAGATTTAACCGGAGACGAAGGAGTTGAGTATGTTTAGAAGGAGGTGTTATCGGCGTCGCACAATCGGGACGGAGATGATGATGTTTTGTTTGCAGGTCATTTTAGAGAAGAAAGGATTGTAGAGAGAGGGGGAATTTAAGGTGGGAGAGAGAGAGAGAAAGGTAGTGACGGCTGCCAAACTTTTAGGGTTTTATGTTTATTAAAATGAGGGTGGGGTTTTATAAAGAGTATATATAGAGTGTAGGGTTTAGGTTAATTAGGGAGTGGGCTTAAGCCTAGCCCAAGTGTGTATGGATTTCTATCAAAACAAAGAGGCCCGATTATTTTATTAAATGTAAAGGTAATTAAATACTAAACGAATAAACGTCTCGTTGCGGATTATTATTTAATAGTAATAATAATAATCGATTGATTAATGAGGGGATCAGGAGCACGGGTTGTCACATTCTCCCCATGTTACAGGAATTTCGTCCCCGAAATTTAATCTAAGATATACGATTCGTTAATAACCTTATTGTTATACCTAAATACACGTAGTCCACGAAAGTTCACAAAATGAACATGTAAGCCACATAGCACATAAGATCACACAGCACGGATGTAGTGCGTAACAGTCACGTAGCACAAGATCCACAGAGTTTGTACGTATTTCACATAGTATGAATTTTCACAAACTTAGCTAAGACATCCAAGATACGTACAGGGAAACCCGAAGTGTCACATTATCCCCAAGTTCAAGAAATTTCGTCCCGAAATTTAGCGTGCAGCCACTGGCAAGCTAGTTTGTTTAGACGTTTTCGTGGGGTGTCACACCATCCCCTTGTTGGCTTGAAATTTCTTCTAGAAATTTCAGTTGTAGCTTCAGTGCTGGAAGTAATGTTTGCAGACAACTGGGGATACGTGCTCATCAGCTGGTTTTTCCCGTTCCCAGGTAAACTCTGGGCCACAGCGTGAGTTTCAACGAACTCGTATGATAGGTATCTGGCTACGTTTGAGGGTTTTGACTTCTCGATTAGTGATCTCAATCGGTTCCTCAGTAAAGTGTAGCTGATCGTCAAAAGTTAGCTCCTTAAAGGGAATGATGAGTGTTTCATCTGACAGACACCTTCTTCAGATTAGGCAGGTGAAAGACATTGTGTACCGCAATCAGCTCTTCAGGCAGATTTAGTCTGCAAGGTTACCTTATCGATCTCTTCGGTATATTCGAATGGTCCAACCTATCGTGGATTAAGTTCGTCCCGGTAGCCAAAACGTACTATACCCATCCAGGGTGAAACTTTAAGTAGAACCCAGTCTCCGACTAGGAATTCTAGAGGTTTCCTACGTTTATCCGCGTAGTCTTTCTGACGGTCTGGAGCTGCCACCATGTGTTGTCTATTCTGGGCAATCCTACCCGTTGTGTCAAGTGCTAGTTCTGGGCCGGTAATTTGGCTTCCGCCCAACACAGAGGTGACCGGCATCTGCTTCCGTGCGATGCCTCAATTGGTGCTGCCCGAATGCTTGTGCGGTAGCAGTTGTTGGAAGAGATTTCTACAAAAAGGAAGTGTCACTCGTATCCACGGTCAATAACACATGTTCTTAGCATGTCTTTGAGGGTTTCGGAGAGTGTGTTCGGTTGACCACCCATCCGCGGGTAGTAAACAGTGCTCATGCCTAACAGTGAGCCAATAGTTTTTGTGCAAAGCCTGCGACGAATCGGATGCAAAACGTGGGTTTCGATCATAAGTGGTAAAAGTTGGCACTCCGTGCCTAGCATCTACTTCTATCAAGTAGATGGTTGGAAATTCGAAAACTTTGTCGGTTTCTTTGGTCGCGTGCCGTTACTATCAGACATTTCATCAATGCCCTGGACAAGATAGGATAAGATAGAAGCACCTCGTAGATTAACTTTTAATTACTGGAGTTACGGATTATGGAGCATCTCTCCAATGCTAGGTAATGCTCCTTCGAGATTACATCGTGAGGGGTTGCGTATATGGTCGAGAAATGCGGGCTTTGTGACATTAAAAGTCGTGTGTGGGAAACTTAACGCAGGCGGTTTGAGTTGTAGAGGTGCCAGGGTAGCGCGGAGGAGTCGTCCTGATTCCCACTGGTTTTCGGAATAGGTTCGGACGTCTTTGTAAGAAACAAGTGTCGAATTTTGACAGGATGAAATAAATTCGAGTATCGTAACTAGGTGTTGATCGCATCGAGTTTCGAAGAACAGTGCTTATGATACCCGTTACCCCCAGGGTATCCTTGGCTCGTTGCTCCAACGAGTAATATTCGTAGGAAGAAATTCGTCCAAACAGAGATTTGCGCAGAGCAGAGTAGGATAAGGATCATGGAATCCGTGAAGCATAACACGAGTAGCGAGATAATGCAAAAGAAGGGTAGTCAAAATTGATGCGTTCACCTTGTGGCAAAACATAAAAGGCTTGGTGGTCGGCAATAAGGATTTATCTGGTGTCAATGAGGTAGCTGGTCGTACATAAGCCGTGGGCGATTAGGATAAAGAACGTCGTTTTGCCGATAAGAGGTGTTACGTCGGTATGAATGGCACAACAAGAACCAATGATAGAGAAGGACGGTCGCTGCATGGGTCGGGGGGGGGTTTAAGGTTCACTGAAACGTCTAACAAGATGTTCTGAGCTGAGCCGTATGCGAACAACGAGTTTGTGATCTCCCAAACCTGGTAAGTAACCAAATTTGAATAGACTGCCGAAGTCGTGAGGACGAGTCCGAAGCAGTGCTTGTGTCGTCGAAAGGCTTCCATGTAAGGCAATAAAACATGTCTGAAAGGAGTGGTACCACAAATGTTTCATCGGGCAGACACTTCTTTAATTGCGAAACATGGAAAACATCATGAACGTTACCTAACTCATCAGGTAACTCGAGCTTGTATGCCACCTTACCGATCCGTTCCGGAATTTTGAACGTCCCAACATAACGAGGATTAAGCTTACCGCGCTTCCCAAAGTGCACCACACCCTTCCAGGGTGAAACTTTCAACATAACACGATCGCCTACAGCGAACTCCAAGGGTTTCCTACGCTTGTCAGCGTAGCTTTTCTGACGATCGCGCGCAACCTCCATACGGTTTCTGATTTGGACAATCTTTTTCGAAGTTTCGAGAACAAGTTCCGGACCTGTGATCTGGCTGTCACCCACCTCAGCCCAACAAAGAGGAGAACGACATTTCCGGGTGTACAATGCTTCAAACGGAGCTGCCTAGATGCTAGTGTGGTAACTGTTGTTGTAAGAGAACTCGATCAGCGGCAAGTGTTTCTCCCAGCCCTTACCAAAATCTATGACACATGCTCGCAGCATGTCTTCAAGTGTTTGGATGGTTCGTTCGCTTTGGCTATCCGTCTGTGGGTGATAAGCAGTGCTCATGTCGAGACGTGAACCGAATGATTTATGCATAGATTGCCACAAATCAAATGTGAAACGCGGATCACGATCAGAGATAATAGAGTTTGGCACCTCGTGCCTAGAAACCACTTCCTTCAGATAAACAACAGCAAGTTGAGAGAACTTATCCGTTTCCTTAATCGTAAGGAAGTGCGCAGATTTCGTGAGGCGGTCAACGATCACCTAGATGGTATCGTTTCTGTTTTGAGTTCACTGGAAAATCCATAGCAATCTGCTCCTATTTCCACATGGGTATTTCTGGTTGTTGAAGCATGACTGAGGGTTTCTGATACTCTACCTTGACTTTCGCACAAGTCAAACATTTACTCGCATACGTTGCGATGTTAGCTTTCATCTTCGGCTACCAATACAAGACCTTGAGGTCCTGATACATCTTATCCGAACTGGGGTGAACTGAGTATCGAGACTTGTGCGCTTCGTCCAACACAAGCTCCCTAAGATTTCCAAACAAAGGAACCCATATCCATTCCATAAAATAATATATGCCGTCAGATCTTTCCACGAGTCGTTTCTCCATGCCTCTTAAATACTCCGCTTTAATGTTTTCTTCCTTCAATGCTTCAACCTGAGCTGAACTAATCTGATCAGGAAGATTTGAGTGAATAGTGAGCTGCAAGGCGCGGACACGTTTAGGTTTTGATTCCTTTCGACTAAAGGCATCGGCTACAACGTTTGCTTTGCCTGGGTGATACTTGACGGCACAATCGTAGTCGTTCAATAGTTCTACCCAACGACGTTGTCGCATGTTCAATTCCTTCTGGTAAAAAATTTGCTGGAGGCTCCTGTGATCGGTGTAGATAGTGCATTTGGTACCGAACAGATAATGCCTCCAGATTTTTAATGCGAAAACCACGGCCCCCAACTCCAAGTCATGGGTCGTGTAATTCTTCTCGTGAACCTTCAATTGCCGAGAAGCGTAAGCTATCACCTTCTCGTCTTGCATCAACACGCAACCTAGGCCCTGAATGGAAGCAACACAATATACCACAAAATCTTCGGTACCTTCAGGTAATGACAAGACTGGTGCACTGCAGAGTCTTTGTTTCAAAAGTTGGAAAGCATCTTCCTGCTTCGTTCCCTAAGAGTATATCACACCTTTCTGTGTCAACGAGGTTAGAGGTTGATCGATCCTCGAGAAGTCTTTAATAAATCTTCGATAGTACCCAGCGAGACCAAGAAATTGCCGCACCTCAGAAGGATTCTTTGGTGCCGCCCAATTTCTGATAGCGTCAATCTTAGCAGGATCCACGTGAATCCCTGATTCATTAACAATGTGGCCAAGGAAGTGCACTTCTCGTATCAAGAAGTCACACTTGGAAAATTTCGCATAGAGTTGCTCCTTCCTCAGAAGCTCCAAGATAAGACGTAAGTGTCGCTCATGGTCCTCCTTGCTCTTTGAGTAGATCAAGATGTCATCGAGAAACACAATGACGAAATCATCGAGATATGGTTTGTACACGCAGTTCATGAGGTCCATGAAAACTGCTGGTGCATTTGTCAATCCAAATGGCATAACCAATACTCATAATGGCTATACCGTGTTCGAAAAGCGGTTTTTGGAACATCCTCCTCTCGGACTCTCACTTGATGATAGCCCAATCTTAAGTCGATCTTCGAGTAGAAACTTGACCCTTGCATGTGGTCAAACAAATCGTCGATACGCGGTAAAGGATAACAGTTCTTGACTGTCACCTTGTTGATTTCTCGATAATCAATAAACATATGGAAAGACCCGTCCTTCTTCTTCACAAACAAAACTGGGGCTCCCCAAGGCGAAGAACTAGGTCGGATAAAACCTCTATCCAACAGCTCTTGGAGTTGATTTGACAGCTCTTGCAACTCTCCTGGTGCAAGGCGATAAGGAACACGGGCGATCGGGGCTGCTCCTGGTGTGAGGTCGATCTGAAATTCCACCTGACGGCGTGGAGGTAAACCAGGAAGTTCTTTAGGAAACACATCAGAAAATTCGCGGACAACTGGAAGGTCTTCAATCTTCCTTCCTTCAGGTTGAGTATCAGTAACAAGAGCTAGAATAGCGGGGTAGCCCTTTTGTAGACACTTCAGGGCTTTCATGGCTGAAATGATGCCAACCATTGCACCACTACGATGACCTTGAATCGACAAAGGTTCTCCACTGGGGAGAGGGATACGCACGACTTTCTCTTTACAGAGAATATCCGCTTGGTGCTTAGACAACCAATCCATGCCAACGACCACATCAAAGTTCCAAGAGTAACGAGGAGTAGGTCAATGTCGAACACTTGGCCCATAAGATCAAGTTTACAACCAAAGAGAACATGCGAAGCTTCAATCAATTTACCATCAGCTAATTCTACTACGTGCTTATATACAAGAGGGAGTCAACCCTAACTGACGACTGAACTCCAATGATACATAACTCCAATCGGCACCAGAGTAGAATAAAACAGAAGCAAATAGACCGTTCACAAAAAACGTACCGGTCACAACGTTGCCATCATTGCGAGCTTCCCCAGCACCAATAGTAAACACTCTCCCACGCGCACCGTTTCCTCCATTGTTCCCATTGTTGTTATTTCCAGTGTTATTGTTGTTGTTGCCTGCATTCTGATTGAGCTTAGGGCAATCCCGTCTGAAATGACCCTCGTCACCACATTGAAAACACCCCTTACGATTTCCCTGACTTTGTTGGGGTTGTTGCCTTTCTTGTTGCTGCGGCTATTGTTGCTGTGGGGGTTGTTGTTGCTGCTGCCTTGGGAGTGAGACCCTACAGTCTCTAGCCATATGGCCCACCTTGTTGCACCTGTGACAGACTCGGGTGCACGGCCCGCGATGGTGAAAGTTGCACTTGTTACACTTAGGATGCTTCCCTGCGTATGAGCCCTGATTCGAATTGTTGCTCTGATTCTGATTCACAGAAGATGACTGGCTAAAGCTGTGGTTGATACTGTTGTCTGGCTTCTTCTGTGACTGATTAGGTTTGGCCACCTTGTCCACATCATTCCATTTATGTTTGTTGTCAGTGGCAGGAGTAGTAGTTGCAGCAGTAGTGGCAGTAGTAGATACACGCGGTGTTAGCGAGCCACGCTCCACCTCCTGATCTGTGATCTTGTGAGCTAAGCGGATGATCTGAGTTAAGTTGTTGAGGTTTGCTGCAGTAACCAAGCCCTTAACCTGCGGGACCAATCCTTTGATGTACAGCTCGATTCATCGATGTGGAGGTCGTGATAAGTTCTGGCACATGTTAGCTAACTCATGAGATCGTTTCGTGTATGCCTCAATCTCAGACCCCACCATCTTCAAATCATAATACTCGTTCTCCAGTTTCTACACTTCATCATGAGGACAATACTCCTCCCTCATCAACTCCTTGAAATCCTCCCAAGTAGTGGCATTCGCCATCTCAATGCCCAACATTTGGACCTGGGCATTCCACTAAGTCAAGGCACCATCCTCGAGTGTGCCTGAAGCATACTTCACTCTGTCCCCAGCAGGATAGTTACACATAGCGAACACTGATTCCGCCTTCTCAAACCAATGAAGTAACCCCACAGTTCCTTCAGTCCCACTGAACGTCTGTGGCCTGCAATCCATGAATGTCTTAAACGTACAGGCAGGTGGATTATTTTGATTCCAATTCGCTTGTTAACCTAAGGACGAAAGAAAATAGAACACTCGAGTAAGAGTTGTGTACGCGACACAAGAATAAAGAGTAATTGGCACATATCGTACCATCTTGATAGGCTGCCAAAGCCTCAGCCACACGTGTGTTAATCAAATTTGTCAACTCAGCCTGAATCGTCGCAACGTGACCACGTCCATGACCTCGTCCGCTCATGATTCTATATAAGAAAAGGAGAAGGGTTAAGAGTCGAGATATGGTAGGAGTCAAACCTCACGATGACTTCTACGGACTACTAGCTTACACCAAACAATAGAGCGGAACCCATTTCACACTCGTTAGGCCTCACTGGGACTCACATGCACCCCACATTATTATTATGTGTGCACCCATAATAATAATGCGATTTGCATGTTTATCTCAGCTCCTCCCAACTCATGCTAAAAGGTTCCTCAAGTTCTCGCAACAAGGCAAAACACCACAAACATAAACCACAAAAATCTAACAAGATATCGCACTGTGACTCTATCAATCACATAACTCAGGTAAATACACATGAATTCAGTTTGAAATGCTAAGAGTGTGCAATCGCATGCAACATCATACATAAGTGTATACTAGATATACTAGGCAATAAATAAACAAGAGACGAACCTTGCAATCTGGAGCTGAGTGTCATGGTCGATTTCAAAGTTGTTCGGTTATAGTCTGGTTTTATAAAAACGTTTTAAAACCTAGTTCACTATAACCAGTGGCTCTGATACCAAACTGTCACACCCCCAAAATATCACATGCAGTAACCCCGTTAGGCATGTGACGTACCAGGATCTAGCCACAAATCACATTGAACTAACCACAAGATATTTAACAAATTCTCATTCATTAAGTTTAAAACATTCATAAAACATAATCCAAGTTAATAGTTTTAGCGGAAGCAAATAGTAAAACACTGTTCAAATGTTTCCAAAAACCAATGTATGTGAAGTCAGTAAACAAGTCCTGTAAATCAAAGCAACACGACCCATGACCACTCCAGCCATCTAGATAGCAAGTTCCTCATCCAAAGCATCTAACGACCTGCGAGCATGCAACAAGTATATCAGACAACGCTGGTGAGTTCATAGTTTTACGAAAACGTTAGTTACCAAATGTTTAGTTCAGTTCATTGATTACAATGTTGATAATACCTCGAATACAAGACGGCTCCTGAATTATTTTGCCCTTTCCCCAATGCTCCTATCAAAGCATTAGGCATGACTGGGTCATTAGTTCACACCCGTCCTCTCAGGTACGGGGTGAGGGTGCCAAACCTAGATAGCGCTACCAACTAATACCCCGTTACCTCTCATTTACTGTTCAGACCATCTAACTCCTCGGCGAAGAACCTAGCGACAAAGTGTCTATTCTTCGTCAAGATTTCATGTGGCGAAACACCCATTCTTCGCCGAGGTTACACATGACGAAGCTCCTATTCTTCGTCGAGGTTACCTATGACGAAGCACCTATTCTTCGTCGAGTCCAGGTGTGATGAAGTACCCCTCCTTCGTCGAGACTGGGTGTGATGAAGTTCCACCAAGGTTCATCAGGTTAGGTTAACACAACCTTAATCACATAACAGTTACACATCAGCATATCAATGGGTCAAACAACAGTTAGTGCACACATTCAAACAAATCCTACATACTGTTTCACCTCATAATAATCATTCTATCCATCCTTGGTTCTAATCATCAAATCATACCAAACAATCATTGATCCCAAACATCCAATGACCACACAAATCAGACTACTCGATTTTCACAATACGGATTCATCTAACAGGATTATCAAGCCACATCCCCACGAATCTAAACATATACAAATCATCACATTTTCATCAAGCAGATTCTAAGTTTACAATTCTATTAACAGAACCCTAATCTTACAAAGATCACAACATAATCCCACATATCGGAATTAATCCATCAAAAGAGACCAAGACACTAACCGTAATACCGGATTGATTAGATAGATCGAGATGGGAAAGCTTCGAGACTTCCTACTGCCGTCGCACAGAGAATCAACAAGGGAGGACTTAGGGTTTTTTGTGTTTTACGGCAACTGATTACAAGAAGTTATACAATACACAACAGTTGGGCCGCGAAGTATTTTGGGCCGAATGCCCTCTTCGGCGAAAGACATGCTCGGCGAAGAACACATTCTTCGTCGAGTTTGAGGGTGGCAAAGAACTGCCTCTTCGTCGGGACTAAAGATGGCGAAGAACCTTCTTATTAAATAACTACATTTCATATTTCCCATTTAATAACAATCATTACATATTAACATTAATCATTCACCAACTACACACGACACCACATACAACAAAATGTAAAAACAGGATTGTGAAATCAGTGATGTGCATAGGAAAGACCTTGGAATCTCGGGTTGTCACACCGTTGACAAGGAATGTACCATTAACCACGTTGTTGTCTGCTTGGGCCTGACGGGCGTTGATGTTGAAGACTCGCTCGCGGGCTGCTTGCTGAACTGGCTGTTGTTGTTGTTGCGCTGGTTACAGCTGTGGCTCTTGCTTCATCACTCTGTTGGGGCAGATATTTGCGAAGTGGTTAGGATCACCACACGCATAGTAGGCTATTGCGTGAGCAAGAGCTGCTTGTTGGCCCTATGGAGCCGGAAGAGGAGCTGGCAGAGCAGGGGCTTGAGCTTGACAGGGACCAGTACGGCAGTTGGCAGTAAAGTGGTTGTACAGGTTGCAGTGAACACAAAACCGTCATGCGATTCCAGCAGGATGGTGATAAGTACAGGTAGGGCAGAGCGGGTGTGGACCAGTATATGCACGCTTGGCCGGCGGTGCATTGGTCACTGGTACTGCTACCTGGCGGTTCTGGTTTTGAGGTGGAGCGGGTACTGCATTGATTGGAGCGGCAGTGACAGCACAGTTCTTGTTGTTTTTGGTGGTGTTCTTTCGCTTGCGACGAGTAGCCTTGGAGGTTTGCGATGCGAAGGTTTCAGCGGTGGGAGCGGCGGTGACTTGGTGAAGACTTTTGGTGGTTTTATCAAAGTAACCAGCCCTAACTCGCTTGTCGTTAATCTCGACAGCGAGCATAAAGGTTTCTTCAATAGTTATAGTCTTCGTGGCTTGCACAAAGTCAGCGACATATTCCGGCAGAGCACGGATGTATTTCTTAATGGTGATATCAAATTGTGCTAAGATGCTTAAAGCGAGCAGTTAGACCAGCGTTGTCACCACCCTCTTGCTTGATGTGCCAAAACTCATCTTGCAGCTTTTGGAGCTCGTGGGGAGGGCAGAATTCCTTCATCATGATGTCCTTCAACTCATCCCACGTAAGCCCATAGGCTGCATCATTTCCGCGCTTGTTTCTTTCGGTAGTCCACCAGTCCAGATCCCTGGACTGGAAAACGCCAGTGGCGTTAACAGTGCGGAGATTATCAGGACAGCCACTTTGGCGCAAAGTGACTTCAATTGAATCAAACCATTGAAACATGGTAGTAGGCCCGTATTCTCCGGTGAATTCTTTGGGGCCGCAGGCTTTAAACTGCTTGAAGCTAAAAGTGGCCTTAGGAGATTCTGTCCTTGACTCTTTAGAGGACTTGCTAGCGTTTTCATTAAGCTCACTGACAATCTGCGGAATCACTTTAGCAATTTGACTTGCGACGAGAGAAGCGATTCGCTTGTCAACGTGATTGCGTCTAGCAGCGCGGGAGTGGTGTGTACTGAATGACGACATTGTTTGCAACAGACATCGCCATAGGATTCAAACACTATAAAATCGACTCTCACCTCACACGTACTACTACTAAAGCTAAGGAACACATAAGTCCACGTAACCACAAAGGCACATAAACCACTTAAGCACGTAGTCCACGTAATCACATATGCATATAGTCCACGTAAGCACAGAGTACATCAAAATCATGCCTTAAGCTATATTTTGCACGTATTTGCCTACATATATTGCACGTATTCACCTATCTTTCACAGCGGCGTAAAGCGATTCGAGAGTTGCGAGTGCGAGAAGCGAGTATCATGGCATACGATTGGTTAACGTCGTGTAGTGAGTTGTGCGTGTTTTGGCGGAGCAAGAAACGTGGAAATCAAAACCATCAGTGTTACAGTACTGTTTATCTCAAAACGCTAACAAAAAGCCACATAAAAATCCACATAAAAGCGATAAATTACAGAGTCAACGAGTGTGAATCCAGAATCGAATCACATAAAATCGAAGAGAGATTGTCTCGGCTATTAGACGTTGACTACCCAAAGTGATCCGACTATTCTCCAGAGCTCCGAGTGCACACTTTTGGCCTTCTGTATTGTGCTCTTGCCTCAAATCTTGGGCGATCGGCACGCATCCTTCCAGTTACAGTGTGACTCGAGTTCTTGGAGTCCGTCGAGACTTTGGCGAGAGTTTGGGTAAAACCATAATAGGGAGTGGAACGAGTTATCAAGGTTCGGGTTTCACCCCTAAGTTAACAGCTACATTCCTGTTTGTTGTGATAAGATCACGAGATAAAGAGAGAAAACTTGTGTCGAAGTATGGATTTCACTCCTAGTTCAACGTTTCACTCCTAGTTCAATGCAATTTCTTGTGTTTGTAGTAGAAAGTCGCATCGAGCAAGCGATCTAGTCGAGAGTTTGCGGTTTCCACACCTAATCCCGGCCAAATCACTTTGCTTCCGTGAGAAATTTGAAAATAGTGCGAGTTGCCAGCCTTAGGAAAGGCTAACCTTGCGCCAAGCGGTAGCAGGCGATGTCAGCGCAAGTGTGTAGTGTCCAGCGAGTGCAAGCGAGAATAGCAAGTAAGCTTGTACAAAACCCCTACTGGGTATGCACAAGTCGTCTGTTGGTACTTAGACTATAGACTAGGTCGTTTCTAAGACATCGACCCGGACTAGGTCGAGTCTTGCCTAATTCCCTATAGTTATGGCTCTGATACCAATCTGTCACACCTCAACCGATGGCGGAAAACATCGGGGCGCAACACTGAGTAAAACAGATTGTCCAGGAGAAATCCATAACAACTAAATTACCGGATAGTTAACATTATGTCCCATACCATAACCCATCAAATAAAACTAGTTATTACAGACATAGATATCTCATAGACAAATCATAGTTTCGACAACTCAAAATATTAATTGTTTGTTTCTAGACTCTTCCTAACTTGATTCCACATAGCAAGCATCCTAGCATCTTAAACACCTATCACATACGTTAAAATAAAGTCAATACACATAGTGTAAAGGTGAGCATACAAGTTTAGTAGTATAATAGTAGCGAAAGCGGTTTACGCATAACCAACATGTAACATGTATAATGTGAAGCAAGTAGGTTATCGACAATGAAATATGCACAGACGTGACTGCGAGTTGTAGAGTGCGCAACACATGTCACCAATGTGACACATGAAGAAATACCCTTAGCAACCCCCGTCCACGACAGGTGCTGAGTCCAAACTATAGTACTATAGTTGCTAAGGTGTCAGGCAACAATCATTGTGTAAACATAACATACAAGCATTCATCGAGTAACACGTATAACATGCGAGAGCGGTTAGCGTATAAAATGTGTTTGCGTTGTGTGATCGTTGTGATTTGATATAAGTAACGTGTGTAACACCCAAAAGTGCTTAAAGCAAAAAAGGGATCGAGTATACTCACAGATCGTGTTTAGTAAATAAACACTCCCTTGGATTGAAGGGAGCGCTGGAGAGTTAGCCTGGTTAGAAAACGATAGCATAAACGATAAGCGGCGTGTTAAATGGTGCGAAGTGACTGAGTGTCTAAGGGACATCCGAACGGATGGCAATCCGGTCGGATGGCCATTCGGTCGGTTTGCCATTCGACTGTGATGGATGTGTTTGTGTATGATGTGACTTTGTAGTTTTCATTGTAGCATTTTATAAAACTTGAAGTAATCCTACCATTCAGGTCATCCGATCGGATGGTCATCCGGTAGGATGGCCATCCGCTCGGATGGTGATCCGAGTGGAGGGTACATTGTGGAAATTGTTTGAAATGGTTAAGTATTGAATATCATAGGTCATCCGATTGGATTGTCGTTCGATCGGATGGCTATCCGATCGGACGGTGATCCGTTCAGTGACCTGGTTTGTTTGAAAACTTGTAAAATTTGCTAAGTTGAAAGTTTGGCGTTTGAACCGAGACGGTATGACAACGTGTCAAACAACGGAACCCTACCGAGTCCAAGTCACCCGATCAGATGGGAATCACCCCATCCTAATCAGTCAACTGTCCTTGACGGTTTGTTCATGTTCAACCCGTTAATCAATTGTCTCTACGATAGAATCCTTTCTCAGTCCAACACTTCACTATGGAACGAGTAGAAGGTCGGAACAAGCCCTGATTCTACCGGTTTTGAGCTAAAGAGTGTAAAAGAGTTGAAAAAAGTTATGAAAACACCCTTCAATTCTTTTAACCTTGAAAATGTTTAGATTTGAGTGAAATCAGTGGTTAAACATTGTTGAAATCCCTTATATCTGAGTTGTTCTTGGTGGAATGAGGTCAAATCTTGCAGTTCATAAGAACTCCATGATGGCATCATCCTAGAACACCACAAATCAGCCGATTTCATGGTTGAAAGTGAAGATTTGATGGTGAAAATGATGAAGAAGTGTGTGTAGATCATAGAAGTACAAGATTTGAGTTGAAAACTTACAAGAATCGCGAGAAATCGAGAGAAAAGAGGGCTGGAACAAGCTGGTCGAACGAGTGAGTTGTCACATCATGAACAGTGATGTGACAGGGCTATTTATAGATGTCCAAAAGAGGAAAGGTGGTGCAGTGAAACGAGGAGCGGTTCAATCGGATGGCCATCCGATCGGATGGTCATTCGATCGGATGGGTTTTGCGAGTTGGTTTTCGGCGTTTTGTTTTTTGCATTGAGCGTTTCGATGTGATGTGAGCAAGTGTTGCGATAGTATTACACATTAGTTCCACAAATAACCTAACTTTCGGCGTTTTGTTTTGTGCATTGAGTGTTGCGATGTGATGCGAGCAAGTGTTGCGATAGTATTACACATTAGTTCCACAAATAACCTAACTAACTGTTATAAACCTAAACATACACATTCGGCATTTTGTGTTGCGATTGCGTTGTGATAGAGTTGCGATTGAGTTTGCGATCAATCACCTTAACATAAACATAACATGCACAAGTAACACATAATGGCATACACACATAAAACAATATCCATAACCTATAATTCAGGTTGCGATGCGATATCGATGGCGATGTGGTAGCGTTAAGTAGATTAGTGTTTAGTTATCTTTATCGCACTCTTACTTCACATAATACAACTAACAAGTGTTATCGATCCATTGAGGTTTGGGAGTACAAGCACAAAGTAAGCAAGGAATGACAGATCCAATTAGCAATCTTTTCTTCCTTTGACTTTGACTTTGACTTGTACTTTGACTTCCAAAATCGGGTTGTTACAACAGTATGACTGAGCAAGGTACGTCTGACGCTTACCATCACCTAGCTAGTTCTCCCAAAAGTGAAGGAACCTTGTCACAGCCTACTCCTTCTGGGTATTCTGTTGATACTGAGGAAGGGATTTTCATCTTTAAGGCGCAATCAGAGGAACTGTTCCCTTCGAAAAAGAGAGGATGGTTTAGTAGGGGAGCACATGAGAGGAGAAAGAGGATGAAAAAGTTACAACAAAAGAGAGCATTAGCGAGAGCCAATAGGAAAGTGAATGCCCAAACTCAGGAGGCAGTTAATAGACA
Organism: Helianthus tuberosus; assembly: GCA_030545235.1. Lineage (NCBI taxonomy): Eukaryota > Viridiplantae > Streptophyta > Magnoliopsida > Asterales > Asteraceae > Helianthus > Helianthus tuberosus. The sequence continues at coordinate 8,159 of JARYGA010052161.1, read as the reverse complement.
GTTGGCAAATTTTTATATATTAGCCACCACTGCAGCAGATCCAAACCTTGATCAGATAGTTGCACCACAACCATCGCCCTTATTTCCAACCCAATCAATGGAGATAGAAGCTAACCAAGGAAATCAATTTCCCATACCAGCATTTGACCCTAATGAAATACCTAGAATCCCAGCACCTAATCCTCTAGCGTATGATCCATGGGAAGATGACCATAGGGAATATCGGGAACTCTATCCTCAGGAAGAACAGATACAAAATTCCATAGCACAGTGTACTTACCTTAATCCTTTAGATCCATATTGGAATGTCGATCAGTATATTCAGGAGGTATTAAACAACCCGTACCCAAATGGAGAACCGATACCTCAATACCCTGACCCAGTACCTGCACCACAACCACTGATGAGTGAAGAGAATGTGCAGGAATTCCGCACCTATGGTTAGGAATTAGTGGAAGAATGAGAGAGGATAAAACTGATAGGAGAAAAGGTCGTGTGGAAGTATGACGAGCGAGAAATGCAGTTCTGAATGAATAACCCCTAATAATAATAACATATATATATATATATATATAAATGTGTGTAGTTTGAAAAAAAAATCAATCAACTAAAATAAATAACCTAACATCTATCGATGCATAACTATTAGTGTGTTCAAATTTTCGTTCTAGATTGTAATATATATATATATATATATATATATATGAAAAGAGTAAAAGTCACAATGTTCGACGTTTTTGATCAATTTGTTTGTACGATTGTTTGCATTAAAACTTATTCTGTGATATTAATACCTGATAAATGTTTATAATCCAGATGGACAACGAAGTAAATAAGGAAAACCAGAATAATGATAATAATGGAAACCAAGTAGATAACAGTGCCATCCAACATATAGTAGCACAAGGAATTATAGACGCTATGCCATATATTATCAAGACTGTTAAAGAAGCCGAAAATAATAAAACTATAAGTGGAAGTAAACGACAACCTACCGAACCCAGTCACAGCGTGAATAATGGACCGCTAATCCAATTACCTATTCCAAAAAGAAGAAGAACCATGTCATATGGTTGTTCTTACAAAGAATTCGGGTCTTGCAAACCAATAGAATTCTCTGGCAATGAAGGAGCCATTGCAGCTCTACGTTGGATAGAAAAGACAAAAGCAGTCTTAAAAATAAGCAAATGTGCAGATGAAGATAAGATTATGTTTGCTTCTAATATTTTTAAGAATGCAGCTTTAGAATGCTGGAATACTATTCTCCAGTCTAGAGGAAGTGATAAAATTTATAATAGGGAATGGACTGACTTTAAGGACATAGTCGAAAGAAAATTTTGTCCTCCTCATGAAAAAGAACAAATCGCTAATAAGTTCTTAAATCTTAAAATGACTGGAATAGACTGCAAGGGTAACACTACCGTATTCTTCGAATATGCTAGAATAGTGCCAACCCTAGCTTCACCAGAACCAGTATTAATCTCCTGTTACATCTGGGGATTAATTAGTGAAATCAGACACGTAGTCAAGGCAGCTAGACCACAAACCATAGAAGAAATAGTAGAATTAGCCAATACCTTTACTGATGAATTGGTACGTACGCAAGAAGAAAATCAGAGAAAGAACCTAGCCCAAAGACTTACCCAAGAATTTCGTTATGGAAATACCTACCGTGGGAAAAGTGCAGGTTCTACTTTTGCACCTTACTGTAAGTACTGCAAAAAGAAGCATTCGGGAATATGTTCCATATACTGCAACTTCTGCAAAATGTCTAGACACAAGGAAGAAGACTGTAGGAAGAAACCCAGCAACAAGTTATGCTTCAACTGTGGAGAGACAGGGCATATCAAACCGAACTGTCCGAAACTAGCTTTAGCAACAAACAACAAAACTACTGAGAATGCCCGAGCATTTGTTCTGAGAGCTGAAGAAGCCAAAATGATTCCGGATGTGATTGCCGGTACGTTTTTAGTTAATGATATTTTTACTAAAGTATTATTTGACTCTGGTGCAAACCAAAATTTTTATTAATACTTCGTTCTGCAAATTTCCCAATCAACCATTAACTAAACTTCAACAAGATTTTCTGGTAGAAACGACAAATGGAGAACCCATTAAGATTACTGAAATTTTGCAGGGAGCAAGAATAGAAATTTTAAACCATAATTTTATTGCTAACCTTTATCCAATGAATCTGGCTGGATTTGATATCGTATTAGGAATGGATTGGTTGGTAGCCAATCATGCCAGTATTCTATCTAATCAAAAGTCATTGCAAGTAAGTTCACTAAAGGGTGAAAAGATCACAATTAAAGGAGATAAGCCAACCAGGTCCACAAAATTCATCTCTGTGATGAAAACAGCCAGTTATGCAAGGAAAGGATCACTAGTGTATATGATTTCCATAATCATTAACACTAAAGGAAAAGAACTAAAAGATATTCCCGTAGTATCTAAATTCTCAGATGTTTTTCCAGAAGAATTACCTGGATTATCGCCAGAAAGAGAGGTTGAATTCAGAATTCACCTAATACCAGTGACAACACCGATTGCCAAGGCACCTTACCGTTTAGCACTAGCGGAGATGCAAGAATTGAAGAAACAGTTGGACGAACTTCTGGAAAAAGGTTTCATACAACCTAGTTCATCGCCATGGGGAGCACCAATCATGTTTACAAACGAACACCAACTATTAACCTCATCAATACTATATACACCTGGATTAGGGTAGAATTCCTAGTCATGTGTCATTCGGATTAGATATGGGGTGCTATTAGTGCATTTCGCTTTGAAGAAACCGGATAATGCACACATGCTTAGCCGGCGTCTTATAGTAGAAGCAGGAACATGAATATTGTGAGTTTCATGACCCCTTTTTACTTGTTTTATATTTCGGGGGAGAAACATGCTTAGTTTGTGATTAATTTTCTAATTACATGAAACTTGCAAATTGCTTCATAAATGGTTTTCCGTACTCATAAATGCATGTTTAGAAACACAAAAGATATCCATATGACTGGAGATAAAACGAACTTAGGTTTTGATTAACTATTCAAGTGACATAAAACAAACTTAGGCTTATCATCAACTATTCAATATCATGAAATGTGCTAATTGTATCATGGATGGATTTTCGTATATATGCGTGTTCATTAATCAATAGAACCCTGCAGGGTGATACTACTCAAACTTGATCTAGTCTGTATTACTTACATGAGACGTAGTAGTTACCACAGAAGTCCTATGTTTAGTATAATCATTAACCCGTATAGCCATGGATATTGTGAATAGATCTATTTCGTCCGAAAACTCTTCAGGGTTGGTCGCATTAACCTATCTGGAATGGTAAATGAATGCATGGTATTCATAACGTCTTCTGTGTTTGTGGTAAAAACTTGTTTGGGGGCAAAAATAACGTTAATGTTTGGTTATACGACTCATGCTAATTACAACATTGTTTAGTCTTGCTAGTTTAACAATAAGATCACTCGGGAGAGGTATATCCGGTGTATAAAATGATTAAAAATTGTATGAAATGGTCACACTAACCTATCCTGAATGGTAAATGAATGCATGATATTCATAACGTATTCTGTGTTTGTGGTAAACACTAGTTTGAGGGAAAAAATAACGTCAAGGTTTAGTTATACGACTCTTGGTAATTACAATATTGTTTAGTTTTGCTAGCTTAATAGTAAGATCACTTGGGATAGGTATATCTGGTGCATGAAATGATTGAAAACTTATAGAAACCATTAGGGTTGTGGTTGACGAAATGATTAAAAACTAGTAGAAATCATTAAGGTCGTGGACCATGGTTGACCAGATGATCAAAAAACTAATATAAACCATTAAAGTTATGGTTGACAATATGATCCAAAGCTGATAAAAAAAACATTAAGGTCATGGTTGCCAAAGTGATTAAGAACTGATAGAAACCATTAACATCATGGTTGACGGGGCTTGTCTAGATATAGATATTATGTTTTTTTGTTGGTTTACATGTTGATTTATTCGAAGATACATGTGTTATGTCTTTTGTGATAAGAATACCTAGTTTTCAAGTATATATTTACTGACAAGTATGATTGGTGTTAAAGATACGTTAACCTTATCTTTTCAAAAGATGAGTATGTTGAATTTACAGAGACGTGTCTATTATACATTTTTAATAACTATCTTTTCAAAACATATAAGGGAAATGATTTTAATCATGTCAAATAAAACTTGTGAACTCACCAACTTTATATTGACGTTTTTAGGCATGTTTTTCAGGTCATGTTTAACTATGGCACGGTTAGAAATAGGCAAAATGTTTGGAACCTTAGAAGTCGAGACCTTGACATGTTCAAGTAGGCTTTTATAAAACAACTACCTAGAAGATGCATAGATGACTTGACGTTCAACATTCCACGAGCCTTAGTATATATTCCACTTCATATGTGATGATACCAAGAAGTCACGCCCAACTATGATCTAGTGGGTGTTATAGGTCTTAGGATTACCCTTAGTCGGTATTAACACATCTTATCGCTTCGTACGTTATTATTAAGTTATATATTAAGATAGTTCCATGGACATTATCATTCATATGTGGCATTCATTCTTTGATGATTCAAACCTGGGTATCTATTCTTTCATAATCCCTGATTTTCTAAAATAATCCATTTGCTTTTCTAACCCCTAATTTTGCTTTTACAACCCACCTCGCTTACATAAGTTACATATTGATAGATAAACTTAGTACTAAGAGTTACCATGTCCATGAATTAATACTTGGTAACTTACTCGAGCTATACTATATAATGAGAGGTTCGCTTATCTTTCACGTATATAATTAGTATTTTAGGTGATTTACCTTTAAAAATAGTCTATGCAGTCGTGTAGGTGTTATTATACGCATACGCCAGTTATATTATGTACTTGAACATCTAGATTTAACAACTTCAAATCTACAACTGTGTTTATTGTGGCTCATGTATATATAAATTGCTTTGATCGACTAATAGGCATCCACATATATTAAGCAACACATGAGACATTAAAGAGTTTTTAGCGTAATAGGGTATAATTAGAAGTTGAGTTTGAAGACTAGTTTAGATCTATTTAAGACTCAAAGTATCATATTTACAAAAGTGGTCCTAAAAATTTTGATTTAAAACAAGACAATCGAAAACGTTAGTAGACGATTGCATATTAATTGTAGTATAAACTAGTTTACAAGTGGGTATGAGTGTTGGTATTAGCAGTAAAAACTAGTTTACAAGTGGGTATGTGTGTTGGTATTAAAATTTCTATATAAACCGGAAAAGTCAATGACAATATAAGGTATATCCCATAAGTTTGTTCCACATTGATTCAAGAGATTCACAGGTGGCACATAAACTTAATAACAAAGGTTATTTATGGTTTGAAGTTGTGATCATGAATGGTTAGTATGTATAATGAAAAATAATAGATTAGTTAAAAAGGGTGTTTAAATGTCAAGGAACTAAAAATTGCCAAAACAACTAAGTTAAATCTCGGGGACTAAATTGCAAATTATGAAATTTCGTACTTTACGATCCGTTATGTCACCTGTGAATCACTATCTTGAAAACCCTAAACCAGACGCCATACCGACCATCATTTTGGGATTACGGACTGTAATGTCCAGATTGCGGTTTTTAATGTGCGTACAGAAACTCTGCGACGTGGGAGTACCTGCAGACGCAAATGGTGGCGCATTTCTTCCTAAATGAACCCTCCTGATCGACCGACAACACCTCCAAAACCCCATTAATTTCATCTTTCACACTTAAATTCAAATAAAAAATCAAACCATAAGTGTTCTTAGTGTTCAAGCTTCGATTCCACTCGTTCAAGACATCATTTCGATGTTTCTTTGTAATATGAAGCATTCCGAGCTACTGACATTCATTATAATCGCTCCAGCAGGTGCATTCATTTGATTTGTTCTGTTTCTTTAAGCACTATATCAAGGAAGTGTTTTGATTAGGTATTATCTTCATTCCATGACCATATATCGTTTGTATATTTTGATCTTTCGATTTTGGTAAGTTTATGTACAAACTTTTATTTTTATAGTACCAGAGTTGTTATCATCCATATCTATGAGTTGCGTATGAACCTATAACTAGTTATTCACGTTTTACCCTACTCGGGCTCATCAAAATCAGGGGTGTGACAACTACACACTTACCTTATATGTTTCAAGAACTCAGAAGATTAGTCATCGTTAAATGAGAACATACCATAATGTTTACCCATCCTTAGACTTTGTTTCCATAAACTTTCAAAAAGTTAGTGTTGTGTTTCCGGTATACCACCTCTATAAGTCCAATTTGGCATAATGAGGTCGTACGTCAACAGATTTCTATAAAAATCAAAATCTCACTTTGTAGGTGTGCCCCATGATAGTAAATTTTATCGTACTTCATTTAAACTTACCAACACATGCTTATATACCATAACTCTACGTACTTGAAAATGGTATGCTATCTTTTAGTCAAATTAACTCTTAAACTCAAGATTGTATAAATCATAACCCATTTGGTACTAAATGTGATTCTTCTTCTTAACTTAACGGGTCATATAACATTTCTGTTTTCTTTTAAATTATAATATTGAATAGAATATTAGCCTTCTAATCCAGTAGCAAAACAATGACATAAAATTAAGAGATATACACCCGTTTACTATTATGCTTATAACCCTAAGGAAATCCATAACTTACAACTACAAATCTTAATCAAACATTAACATAAAACATGATCAACATTCAACACAACTTTCCCTAACTTCCCTAAATCATTTAGGTTATCACAAACACTATACAATAACTTATCATCAAACCAAACCAAACCACAAGTACTACAATGAAGGACTACATGCAAATACATACTTTTTGGGGGAGGCAAAGTGCAATTTCAACCTAAACAATATCATGCCAAAATTAGAAAGCACAATTTGTATATAATATATTACTCTTCTTAACAACACGCCGTAATTATCTCTGACTCACTTTCTCAGTCTCCTCACTCTCAACACAGAAAATTTAGGGTTTCAAAATGTCAATTTCTTCTTCAATCCTCTGAAACTCGTAAGGTATGGTTGTATATCCACTTCATATCGCTATATAATGTCAATCAGAAACTTTGATCCTGCATTTTGATAATCATTCGCTTGTTTAAATGTTTAATTACGTCATTATGCTTCTAATTATGAAATGGATGCACAGATGAACGATCTGTATAAGGTTGGAGGCTCGATTAACCGCAATTTACGTTAGGTGAGTGTGAATTTCATTTATGTTTGATGATTATGCTCTAATGTGCGGTAATTTGTGTTTTGGTTCATCGTTAGTTGTTCATCACTGATTTCTGTGTGAGTTTATGTTTGAATTTGATCATCTGCTATTATTTTGTTTATTATATGTTAAATTGTTCGGCTAAAACTATGGCTGTTTATGATTGATTCATGTTTAATGCGATTTTGTGTTGAAATCTAGATTGTGTGGTTCCTGTAATTATAACCGCAATTTTCTGTTAGGTGAGTGTGAATATCATTTATGTTTAATGATTATGCTCTAAATAATGTGTGGTAATTTGTGTTTAAGTTATCGATAGTTATTCGTCACTGATTTATGTGTGAGTGTGTTTGACTTTGATTATCTGTTATCATTTAATCTATTTTATGTTCAATTGTACGTCTAAAACTATGATTGTTTATGATTGATTATGTTTAATGCGAGTTTATGTTACATCTGGATTATGTGGTTTCACATAAATAAATGATGTGAAAAATAAGTTGAAGAACAAGTCATAACCTAGAATAAAAAATGTGATATAATATAACTAGGCATTTCTGAATACTGTATCCATATTTTGAAGATATCTGATATGTTCTTTTAAACAAAGGTCACCATCGTACCAGTATTTTATGATTAACAATCTTTTCTTGGTTATTTGCATGGTTACATTGTATAATATACAAAGTCACCGTGCTGGCCGAACGTTTTTGGGGCCCAAAGTGAACTTAGAAATTGGGATCTTTTTCTAAGCTGGTATCAAATTGTTCAGATGTTTTTTTTATGAATGATATATTTATGGGTAAATTAAACGATTTGATATAAAAATAAATTAAACGATTTGATATTA
>JARYGA010052160.1:0-11769 GCA_030545235.1 Helianthus tuberosus | reverse complement strand
GTGTAAACTTAATTTCAATGATGGTTCAAACGAAATAATTAGAACTACTTCAAACGAATAATAAAATCCGAATAACAGACTAGTTGAAACGAACGGATCTCGACATTATTTCTTGTAAAACTCGCGTCGAATTAACCCTTTTGCCCGTCACTTGAGTTTCCTCAGGGGTAAACCCCAACAGATCTCGACACTTGGATCTTGCAGTATACACTGTTATACCAGTGTTAGCCCCAGATACAGGCTCCCCGTCTATTGGTAGCCCCCACAGCAGGTTAACATCCTGTAATGTCATAGTGGTTTCGTCGAAAGGAAGGTGAAACGTGTAAGTTTCTGGCCTTCACCGCTCAACCAACGCAGTTATTAACGCGTGGTCTATATACCGGTACCCAATGTCCAGTATCCCACTGAATCCTGCTGCACGTATTAAAGCTTCTACCCTTGGACCAACCGGATGTTGTTTCATATACTTCCAGAACGATCGATATGATCGTTTAATATTTATCGGGTTACTGTAATTTTCTGGATTTTTGAAATCCTCAAACGCCCGGTGATCCTTGTTCAAAAACAACACCAATGCATTAAGAGGACCAATATGACATTCGAAACTCATCTTCGGCAGATCAAAGTTCACATAAAATTTATTGGTAAAGCAAGGTTTGAAGGTTGGTTTGTTAGGTGTTTGAAACGAAATGTGCTTGTGCTTTGGTTTATGTTCATCTTTAAAGACCCGTTTCTCTGCATATATGACAACTTCAGAGATTTGATTACACACCCCTTTCTCTGTATTACTCATCACTGTATTAATTTTAGAATCCATAGTGAATAACAGTGGAATTCTTACACAACCCGATTTAAAAATTACAATGAAATTAAACTTTGGATTGTGTAGTCATATCATGTGAGATAAGAATGCATGCATTTGCAGAGGTGAGAGGTCTGATTTTGCATGTCATAGTACTGCATATGGCAGTCTTTAATGGCCACAATTTCAAATTAAAACTCACATGTGACTCCTGCAAACGACACAGTCAATTAATCAACATTGTTGCACCATTTAGCGATTTTAGATAAGATATCTGTATGAAATGGCGATCTTAATGAAGATGTTTCTTTGAAACAGCGATCTTCAGGAAGATTTCTTTATCAAATAGCGATCTTCGGGAAGATGGTAGTATGAAACAACGATTTTATGGAGGATGGTATGATGAAACAGCGATTTTAAGAAGATGGTTAAATGAAACAACGATCTTTATGAAGATGGAGGTATGAAACAGCGATCTTATGGAAGATGGAGGTATGAAACAGCGACGTTCAGCAACATCATCAGCTTTTGCAGATTGTCCTGACATTTTGCAGAAAATTGAAGGAAGGTCGCTGTTTGAGATGGCGACCTACCTAATGTTGAACACAAAATTTCAGGCCACCTAGATACACTCTTTTTAATCTCAAACCACCTAAACATGCACAAAATTCTATAGCTCGCAATATAAACAACTATTAGACTGGTCCAACTAAGAATTGTAAGTTTCAAACTTAGAACTTGTTCTTACTTTGAAGGGTCATTCGCCTTTTCTTCTTTCTAAACATCATAATCATACAAAATGAAGAGATTATTATAACTAGGGTAACTATCACAATAATAGTTATGATTTTCGCACTTCTTGGCATGTTATTCTGTTTGCCTGCAGAAAACATAAAATGTTGTGATGAACAATGTTTAGGGTGTTAAGAGTGGTTAAACACTTGAGAGTGGCAAACTAAAAAATCAATGAATGAGAGTGTGCCACGTCAATCAGTGAAAAATGTTTAAACTTTAGTGGAAAGTGTTGGCAATGGTTTAGACATGGGTGATACTATACACACCCCCCCTATTTACTAATTACACCCCCCTATAAAAACATCACATCCATCAATCATTTGCTTTTTGTTTTTAGTTTTTTTTGTCTTTTTTATTATATTTTAGTGTCTTTTTGTTATTATTATTATTATTTACTATTAGTAATGAATTATTATTATTATTATTATTATTAAAATTGGAAAAAAAAAACGTGTAAAATGATCATATTATTGGTGCCTCAAATTATTGGTGCATTTGAGAGATATGCCTCAAATTATTGGTACAAATGGGGCATGTAATATTCAGTTGATATGCATTCATGTATAGTCATACACCTTTAACTCTTTATTACATTGTTATATAAAAAAATTATGCTAAGGAGGAGATCCTACTTTTCTTTAAGCTTTATGACCCTTTAAAAGAGGAGCTTCGGTAGTAGCCTTCGCTCTCTACAGTTAAAGAGATGTCTGGATTTTCAACAGATCAGGTATAGTTTTTAATTCCCATGTTTCAAGTTTCAACTTAGTTATATAATCTAGCTAGGTTAAGGGTCTTGTTTTAGTTTAAATGAGTTTGTTTGGATAATATATATTTTGTAACTACTCAAGCTTGTTCACCTAATATTTTGTAACTAATATTAGTTCACTTTTAGGTGTTCAAGTCTCGTGAAGAGTTGATGGAATGGGTTAGAAACACCGGACGTAGTATTGGTTACGCTATTGTGACTAAAAGATCGAAAGCTAAAAATGGCTACGTGTCTAAAGTTGTACTTATGTGTGATCGTGGTGGTGTGTATAAATCAGTTAAAGATTCAAGTAGAGAGACCGGCACTAGAAAGATAAATTGCCCGTTTGAAATGGTAGGGAAATTTTCAAAAAAGAATGGTTCTTGGACGTTAAAAGTAAAAGCTGGTGAACATAATCATCCACCCGGAGAATATATGGAGGGACACTCAATCCTCAAACGATTGACACCTAATGAACACCAATTGGTGGCAGAGTTGACGGGGAAGGGTGTGTTCCCAAGTATAAAGAAATGTTTGTGTCCGTATGGACTAACGAATGCTTACATTTCGGAAATCAGACAACTAACAGAGCTGAAAGCCAACATGTCAAGCTAAAAAAATTCTTGAATTCAGCAAATTGTACCTTAGATAAGATTGTTCGTCACATTGATGAAGTAGTGAACTCGCAATATACAGACGGACAAGGTTTTTTTACCAACCTTTTAAACACACCGGGATATGATTTCATGGGGTTGAACCAAGATATTGTCGGACAAAGTTCTTTCGCCAACTCTACAAGTGCGCCAGGCTATGACTTCATGGGGTTGAACCAAGATCAAGCATCACAGGTGATACACAACTATATTCATCTAATTCCAAAAATCTTCCATGCGTATGTTACACGCATACATAACGTGTTAGGTGATGGAAATTGTGGGTTTCGGGCGACAGCTTCTGCTCTCGGGTACGGTGAATATGAATGGTTATTTATCCGGAGATCACTGATGGAAGAGCTACTCGTGTTTAGAAATAAGTACACTAAGGCTTTCTTAGGCTCATTCAAAGATGTGTTCACGTCCTTGGCTTGGTCAGGATCGGGGGTTGCACCTGAAAAACACTGGATGATTATGCCAGAGGCAGGATTCTTGATTGCGAACAAGTTTAATGTGATCGTTCATTTTTTATCTAAAGAAAAAATAAACAGTTCTACTTGTTTTTCGCTTTGGAGAGGCCCTCACGAGTTCCCAGAAAAAAAAAATAATTACAATTGCACACGTGAATGGTAACCATTTTATAATGGTAGAATTGCAAGGAGAGTATCCAATTGCCAGCACAAACAACCTATGGAAATTAATGAGAGGAAATGATGCAGCTGGCTGGGAGAATATATTTGAATCACGTCAAAATATGTATAATTCTTGGATAGCACAACCTGCTACATATTATGTTGTAGATTAAAGCTCGGTATGTAAAATGTTTAATAACATAATTTTGTAAGAATGTACTTATTTTTTTTATAGTTTCTATTACTACTATAAATGTAATTGGATAAATAATTAGTTACAATAATTAGTTATTATAATAATAATAATAATAATAATAATAATAATAATAATAATTCATTACTAATAGTAAATAATAATAATAATAACAAAAAGACAATAAAATATAATAAAAAAGACAACAAAAAGACTAAAAACAAAAAGCAAATGATTGATGGATGTGATGTTTTTATAGGGAGGTGTAATTAGTAATTAGTAATTAGGGGGGTGCGTATAGAATGACCCTTTAGACATTTGGTGAAGTGGTAAACTTAAAAAAAAAATGTGATTGGTTGAGATTGGAATGGACCCCACCCCACACTACCCCCTCTCTCTCCTTCCTCTCTTCCCCGCGTCGGCATGCACTCACCGATTTATTAAAGTTTGAGTGGTAAACTATTGTTGATGGTGGTTTACCGAGTGGCAAACTCTTTTGCCGACCTTTGCCGACTCCCACTCCTAACACCCTTAGATTGAATACAAAACAGTCAAACTCTCATGCTAGTATTGTCACATCATAAAAACATCACATGCACCATCTCAGACTGATATTGAGTACCGTCAAACTCTCATGCACCATCCAGAATAAAGTGGCATAAAACACTAAAAGACGTGCCGAGTAACTTTTCAGATCATAAAACCCACCAAATAAGACCGGAGGGTATGGGGGCCGTCCCTATGCCCGTCCTCCCGCCGCCGCCCCAAAAGTTCCACCCCCTTGCTTCGTCGCCGTCCCAGCCCCGTCGCCGCCGTCCGCTGCTCGCCGCCCAAGCCGGGCCTCACCCACTCACCCACTCACACACACGTATACATACACACATACATACATATATATAAAGGGGTTCATCCCCCACCCCCTAGATCCATCTTCTTTAGGGCCATTCTCACACCCGTTTACATGACGGTGACGTGACAGCCCATCCTCTCCACACCATACCTTCCAGTCTAACAAAAACACAAAAATATGCCACAGAATCATCACTTTTTTTACCATCGCTCGTTTGTGTACTATATTATATATATATATTAAAAGTACTCGAGAGACCACAAACCACTAGGAGATGATTTCGTAGAAAAATTAACTCAAAAAACATTATCTAAAAAAACAAGTCTAACAATAGCAAAAACATGATTAGGTGACAAAAATTCTTAAAAACATCCAGTAAAAACATCTTTTGTGTGGATGCTCTTATACCCACACAAGAGAGAGCATCCACACAAGAGACATTCGGTTTGAAACCACGGTAGCTCTCTTCCACGTGAGCATATATTATTTTTAACTATTATGAAAAAAAATATAATTTGTACCTAATGGATAAGGTTGTGGGATTGGCGAACGTAGCGATGGTGAAGGTTGTGAGATTGGTGATGGTGATGGTGGTGGAAAGACAGCACTACTCACGGAAGTAAACTGATGTGTATCATATCTAATATAACACGTAAGTGCAAAAGCTCTTACATTTTCATTAACCGTCCCATTAAGCCACTGTGGAGCTGAAGTGATTTCTTGGAGTGTATTATTCAAGTACTTGCTACACTGCTGCTCCGATAGGTCTGGAGTACACTGCACAAGCCCATAGATGGTAGACGAACTTGAACCAATGGTGTTGCCAGTGGAAAATTTCAGCAGCCCTTTTGGTTCGGGCAGACTTGTCGCAACTTAACAATGGAGTCATTAATACAACGCCCACACACTTCTGGGCTGATCATGTCGCCCCGACAAAGGGCGATCGATTTAACTGCATCATCATAGCCTTGGCCAGTGGAGTTTTTATAGAAACCAAAGCCGTTATTGGTGGTGGGAAGGGCGTAGAGGGTGGTGTAAAGATTAAACATATGGAAATAAAAGATAACAAGTTTAAGAGAAGTGGAGAGAGTGTAATATATACAAACCCTTCTCTATTGACCGGGTCAGAAGGAAGGAAGGGGGCATAGTAATTACAACGAACCCACAATTCCTTTTTGATGAAATATCCAATGTACTACTAGCATCTTTATTATTTCAATCAAACTTAACAAAACAAACAATTTGAATTAGGGTTTCAAATATACCAACCGGTACCTAGTGGCTAGAGTGGGGGAAGTTTGCTCTCCATAAGGCGGCGGTTCGAATCCCGGGCCTACCCTGCTCTACCCATTTGAGTTAGCTCCTGCCCTCTCGCCTCTAAACGTTAGTCTCTGACGCGGGAGGTCGCTGCAAAACAGTCGAGGGGGACGCCCCCCACATCACCGGGACAGTGGTGGCGGGCCGGCTAACGTGACCGGTCTTCACGTTTTGCTCTCCACCTATCTCTAAGAAGAACCATTGATATGACCCGTAGGCGATGTAACGCGAGTCCGTTGCAAACATCGAATGTATTAGTCCAAGTTTTATGTTATGCATTAACCTTTTGAAACGCTTGTTTCCACGTACTTGGTTTAATGTAACATATATAAGTATCACGATTAAATTAAAACGTAAAGTAAATCAAGTTTATATCATACAGTTATAATGTAACATACAAAAAAACATAAAGCGGGTATAAAGAAATAAATGATATGTGTAATTAAAAGAGACTTGTCATAGCTTTAAAAAATGGAAACCATGGAAACCAAAAAAGGAAAAAAAAAAAAAAAAACACTTTCACATCAAGGGGTAACCATGGTGTTTTACAAAGTAAAAGGGCCAAATTAGTCGGGAGGTATAAACATCAACGAATTTGGTTTTTAGTATACATACATATATATATATATATATAGTATGTGTGTGTGTGTGTGTGTGTGCGCGTGTGTGTGAATAACCCCTTAATAGTGAACTGTGTGAACTAATGCTAACCCTTGATTATCAATACACAAGTGTAAATTCAAGAAGTTCATTGTTATTAGACTTGTTCATCATGCTCCATTCCATGATCACTATTAGTGAACAAGCTTGTATGGAATTTCTTGGCTAAATTTCTTGTATTGCTTGGGTAAAGATGAAGCTTGGTATAAATTAGACGTTTAATCTTTAGCAACGTGTTGTGATTATGTTTTTTATCAATCTTTCTACCCATTTTCTTTGTTGATGTGACTTTGTTCTTCTTCATTGATCTTTGATCTTGTGAGTGTTTTTGATAACTTAGTGGGGTAAAGCTCATAAATACACTCATGGTGTATATGACAACCTATATATTGGTGAAAGGGTCTCATTTTGGTAGTGGTTAATCCATTTTTGGGTTGAAAAACTCACATTTTAAAACTAGCCCTCGATTATCAAGAACTTCATTTGAGCATGTACGATCTATATATTTGGCTTCAATGTTTAGCCAAAACTTGGTTAGCTGACATCCCCTGCACATTCTTTATGCTAGGCTTTGGCCCGGACCAGGAGTTACTAAACTCATGTTAAAATGTATACATCTTTATATACAGTTTATTATTACAACGTCCCTCGTTAAATAAAGATCAATCCCCTCTATTTTATTATTAAAACATGTGTCCCAATGAGGTAGCGCGACCCCGACTAAGGCGACTACATTGTCATATCAACAACATTATCACCAAGTACTTATGTCTCTGATGGATCGTAAAGAGATCACAACTAAAGAGCATGCGAGGTGGTAATGTTGTAGAAGAAAAAGAGTAGTTAGAAGTCTTTAATCTAGACCTTGCGTTCGCTTAATTAATAAGCTTTCCAATAGGTTGAGGGTTGAGGTAACCTTACCATTAGCCTCTAGTATAACCTCAAAGATATATTTTGTGAACTCAATAAAAACTCGCCGGTAACCTTATCTAGGAGTGGGGTATTTTTAATATATTCACTACACCACAAAGCTAATACCTAAATATTAATCAATCTCAAGTGCATTTCATCCCAAAGCAATACGTCTTATGATTTGATATTCTCCACTCATTTACTATTACTCACATTTATTGTCTTTTAACGTTTACAAACCAAACAGATATACCTAATTAAACTAGTTGGTAACAAAAGAACAATTGAGTAGTAAAATGCGTCATTTTTGTTCGATCTTTGGTTCTTACATAAACTTTACTACGAAACGATAAGTACACTTGCCTATTGTGTGTCTTAAGTAAGTCTAAGTAAAAGTCATTTTTTTTATAAATTTAAAACTTTGATGAACATCTTCAAAAAGTTACACTAAAACACACGTAAAGGATGCACATTTGTTTTCGTATACGACTCGTATACTCAAATAGCAGACAAGCCTGATATTATCCGCCATGTAGACAGCCTGTATGGATCAATACACGTCATATGCGAATGACAAACTAATCAATATCAAATATTCCCTGAGGGTGAAGGGAGTGGGGCGGCAAAGTCATCGGCAAAGCCGATTGCCGAGCGGCAACACCGCCACCACCCCTTTATCCCGCGCGGCAATCTAACCAATTCAACAATGCCTCACCGATTCGACAAACCCACTTCAGCCGTTTGTGACCGTTGGACTTCAGCCACAAACCCACTTCAGCCGCCATTTTTTCCGACCAAACACTGTCATCACCTTCAGCCGCCATTTTTTCCGGGGGTGGTGGAGGTGAACGTGATGGAGGTGAAACCGGTGGTGATGGAGGTGGAACCGGTGGTGGTGGAGAGTGGTGATGGAGGTGGAACCGGTGGTGATGGAGGTGGAACCGGTGGTGGTGGAGGTGGAACCGGTGGCTGATGATGATTTGTGGAGGGTAGGAAAAAAAAAGAATAAAAAAAGTTTGCCACTTTCAAGTGTCTAACCACTGCCAACACTTTTCACCAAAGTTTAAACTCTTCACACTTGCTGACATGGCACACTCTGATTGGTCCATTTTGAAGTTTGCCACTTTTACATGTTTAACCACTCCCTTCACCCTGAGATCGTATCCCTGTCTACACTTAGACCACCCGTAGTGGGGCGTGGTTTTTAAAAAAAATTCAAAAAAACGCCGGAAAACGCCCCTCACCCCATTACACCCGGCGTTTCCGGGCGTTATTTTCGAAAAAAAATCAAAATGGCGTTTTAATTAAAACGCTTTGCTCCATTTGACCGGCCAATCAAATTGCTCCAACGCCTAGTATGTAACGGCTACTTTTTTTTTTAACCTTTTACCTATAAATATATATAAACTCATTCATTTTCAACCAAAACTATCTCAAAAACTCTCTAAAAAACACAACCATTTTATAAAAAACTTGATGGATTCTCCTAGTTCTTCATCCATGGTAAATTTTTGCTACAACGAGTATTTTACGGATGGCGATGGTTCCACCGATGAGGAGGTTGAGCAAGAGGCGGTTACGAGTGCTTGTCAACTAGCGGTGAGATATGTCAAGCATTGTCGTCGCCCCCAAGTAGAAAAAAATAAAAGAGGTTATATTGAACTAGACCGACGCGCGGCACACGATCGTTTGATGAAAGATTATTTTGATGAGGCGCCGACATTTTCGAACGAATTGTTTAGGCGTCGTTTCCGAATGAGTAAGCGGTTGTTTCTACGCATAGTCGACGACTTGGAAGCCAACTATGATTATTTTAAACAAAAAGCGGATGCGAGAGGGTCACTTTGTCAGAACTCAAGAATGAACAAAGAAATGATTTTATTAACTGAATATCTGATCGAAATACAAGAGAAGAAACCAGTCAACACAGCTTGCTGGTAGAAAAGTTATAATTTATAAAAAGATAATCACAGCAATGATCTTCAACAAAGTTCCAAAATCTCACGAATCAACATGTGAGAGAAGCTGGAAAGAATGTGTAAGAGAAAAGGAAGCTGTCAGATTGTACTGCTCCTCTAGCAAAACCCCCAATAAATAAGGCAGTACCGATGCCCTAAATCAGCTAAGCCCATGCGCTGCTACAAGCCCATATGGTTGCTTCAAGCCCAACGAGCAACAAGATAAAGGAGAGGCCCAGCAGAGAAAACCTCACAAAACAAAAAGAAAAAAAATATAAGAACCGAATATAAAAAGCATAACATTTAAACTGAATAACACTTGTTATTTTAACATCCCCCCTCAGTTTAAATGTGCGAAATGATTAATAAGACCTAAAGACTTACACATGTTAGAATGAGCCTTCGGCAATAAGCCTTTTGTGAACAGGTCAGCCAATTGATGCTCAGACTTAACGCCAAGAGTCTTAATCATCCCAGCAGCAATTTTTTCCCTTAGGAAAAAGAGATCAACCTCAAAATGCTTAGTTTTATCATGAAACACAGGGTTCGCAGCAATAGATAAAGCTGCACTATTATCACACTTCAGCTCAACAGGAATGTCTATATCAATTTTTAATTCTCTGAGAAGATTTATCAACCATAACACTTCACATGTTGCACTGCACATTGACCTATACTCTGCCTCAGCGGACGATCTTGACACAACACTTCGTTTCTTGCTTTTCCAAGAAATCAAAGACGCGCCAAGAAATATGCAGAAACCAGTGACAGACCTCCTGCTGTCAACACATTTTGCCCAATCAGAATCAGCGAAGGCTGTTAGATGGAAAGAACTTCCCTTTTTGAACAAAATTCCAGCACCAGGAGCACCCTTTAAGTATCTTAATAGCTTAAAGGCAATTTGTGTGTGAGCCTCAGTAGGCTTATGCATAAACTGAGACAAATAATGAACGGAATAGGCTATATCTGGCCTAGTATGAGATAGGTAAATTAATTTACCTACAAGTTTTTGATACTGGGTAACATCAACATTCTTTGACTCCTTTTTTGTTAAATTTGTTAAAACATGATTTTGTTCTATGGGACAACTGGTAGGTTTACTCCCACTCATCCCATATTCATTCAATAGATCCATACAATACTTTCTTTGAGTAAGACACACACCATCAGCAGTTTTTATCACTTCAATTCCCAGGAAAAATTTTAATAAACCAAGATCCTTTATTAAAAATTCAGTTTTTAAAAGATGTTTAACCTTATTTATTTCATCTTCACTGTTTCCTGTTAACACAATATCGTCAACATAAACAAGAAGAACAACAAACACTGAATTAACAGACTTAATAAACAAGGAATGATCACATTTGGACTGATTAAAACCAATTTTAACCAATACCTGAACAAGCCTTTCATTCCACATACGTGGAGCTTGTTTCAGACCGTATAAAGACTTGTTTAACTTACACACTTTACCTTGATTTTCAACACTTAAACCATCAGGTAATGACATATAGACCTCTTCTCTAAGATTACCATATAGAAAAGCGTTATTCACGTCAAGTTGATATAACAGCCAGTTATTCTGAACAGACATACTAATAACACACCTCACAGTAACCATTTTAACAACTGGAGAAAAAGTTTCCTCAAAATCTATTCCCTCCCGTTGATTAAATCCCTTTGCAACAAGTCTAGCCTTAAACCTATCAATTTCACCTGTTGACTTATACTTTACTTTAAAGACCCATTTACACCCAATAGGTTTTTTTCCATTAGGTAGGTCAACGATATCCCACGTATTATTCCTATACAAAGCAGACAATTCATCATTCATAGCATCTACCCATCGTTTATCTTTAGCAGCAAAACACACATTTTCACTAGGCAAACTAGTATAATCAACATACTTATCATAGCTATATCTAGCATTTCCAACAATAAAGTTCTCAAATATTTTTGGGGCAGCTGAGGATCTAGATGATCTTCTAGTGGGAATGGTACCCTCAGGAAGGTTTGACTCGTCATTAACACTACTAGACTCAGCCCTCACATGACCAGTTTCATTCCTTAAGGACTCATTACTCTCAGATGAATCATCAGTCCCTGATGATTGCTGAGTATCACTATCCTCAGGTGATTCAACCTCATCACTGTGTTGCTGTGTCAAGATAGTTGAGTCAGTGGAGACCTTCTCTTCATCATTGGGATTTACATCACTTGAAAATTCAAAGTTATCAAAAAAATTTAATTGA
>JARYGA010052159.1:0-41375 GCA_030545235.1 Helianthus tuberosus | reverse complement strand
TTAATATATTATTGTATGAAAAGTTACAGTCATTTGAAAATTGAAAGTGAAGTAGGTCATGCGAGAAAAAACCATGACACCCTTCATCCCGTAAACTAAAAAGGGTATGTGTTACCCTAAAGTTGTCCTCTGCGTTTTGTATGCTAAGATTGTCCTGTACATGATCCAACCCCTACTATATATTTGTAAAAATATTAAAAATAGTTTACATCAATGTTTATGTTCGTTGAGTCAAATTTCATAAGTTGAGTAATTTTTTACCAAGAAAACAATATATTAAATGAAAATTTTCATTTTGAAAAAATTACTAGATTTTTGTATAATTAGAGTCTAAGAAAATAAAATATAGGGAAATGTTATTGTATAAGACAATTTTAGCGTACAAAACATAGACGATAATTTGGGCCGTCGATTTGCAAGATCAACGACGAGTTCGTGCTCTTAGATTAAGTCTACATTTAGACTTAATGGAACAATTGAAGACTGTTCAAGAAACAGCAATCAATGATGATGCTGAAGGAATGAAAGGACGAATAAAAGAATTAGAGCAAGGAAATGATGGAATTTGGAGATTCCATAAGAAACGGATTTGGGTACCTAAGCAGGGAGAGTTAAGAAATAGGATTTTAGAGGAAGCCCATAAATCTAGGTATACCATGCATCCTGGTAACAATAAAATGTACCAAGATTTAAGAAATAATTTCTAGTGGATCGGTATGAAAAAGGACATAGCTAGATATGTATCTAAGGACCTAACTTGTTCGCAAGTTAAGGCAGAACACCAGAAACCTTCAGGTCTACTACAACAATTAGAAATGCCTGTATGGAAATGGGAGCTCATAACAATGGACTTTGTTACTAAGCTACCCAAAACCAGAAAAGGTAACGATGCGATTTGGGTAATTGTGGATCGATTAACCAAATCAGCTCATTTTCTACCTATGAAAGAAACCTTTAGCATGGAAAGGTTAGCAAAGTTGTACGTAGACGAAATCGTATCACTACATGGAGTTCCACTCTCCATTGTATCGGATCGAGATAGTCGCTTCACTTCACATTTCTGGACGAGTTTCCAGGAAGCAATGGGGACCCGATTAAACTTAAGTACTGCATATCATCCCCAAACAGACGGACAAAGTGAAAGGACGATCCAAACCCTGAAAGACATGCTCAGGGCATGTGTGATAGATTTCGGAGGAAACTGGGATGATCATTTACCTTTAATTGAATTCTACTATAACAATAGTTATCATGCAAGCATCGAGGCTGCCCCGTTCGAAGCAATATATGGACGTAAGTGTAGAACTCTAGTTTGTTGGGCAGAAATAGGAGAAAGTCAATTATCAGGACCTGAGATAGTGCAAGAAACTACCGACAAGATCACTCAAATCAAGGAAAGACTGAAGACGGCTCGAGATCGTCAGAAGAGTTATGCAGACAATCGACGAAAGCCGTTAGAATTTCAAATTGGAGACAGAGTATTATTGAAAGTTTCTCCTTGGAAGGGAGTTGTTCGGTTCGGTAAGAAAGGAAAACTAAGTCCAAGATACGTAGGACCATTCCCGGTAATTCAACGCATAGGATCAGTTGCCTATCGCTTACAACTACCAGGAGAACTAGCAGGGGTACATGATGTATTTCGTGTATCCAACCTCAAGAAATGTCTATCAGACGAATCGCTAGTAGTCCCTCTCCAAGACATAGAGGTAAATGATAAGTTGAAGTTTGTAGAAAAACCGCTCCAGATCGAAGACAAAAAGATCAAGTTTCTCAAGCATAAAAGATTGGTCATAGTTAAAGTCAAGTGGGAGTCAAAAAGAGAACCCGAATATACCTGGGAGTTGGAATCGGAGATGAAGCGAAAGTATCCTCACTTATTCCAATGAATCTCGAGGACAAGATTTTAAATAAGGTGGGGAGGATGTAAGGACCTTCAAAAATGTCCCAAAATGACCCGTAAGTGAAAACCCGAACCCCTGAAACCCTAACGTACATGAAAAACTGAGAAATCAAGGTTTTGGGTTTCAGGCGGGCCGCGTAAGCCATAAGAGAAGCTTACGCGGGCCGCGTCAAGGTGTGGTTGACCGGATAAGCATTCCCTGGCCACATGGCATACATGTGGCAGCACTACTGATGACAAGCTAGCCCTAGTCTACGACTAGGGCCCCTCGCGGGCCACGTAAAGTTTAAGAGGGGGCTTACGCGAGCCGCGTAAACTGTCACGGCCCCTGACCCGGTTTGACCCGTTTCAGGAGCCGCGGGACAGAAAATCCCGTGGTATTTATTTAACAGCGGAAGTTTTCTTCAGGATCTTTTTAAAACTGTGATTTCCTGATTATTTTATTTCACAACTCGGGATAAACCCCGGTAATTTACAATCATATGATTTCACGGAGAAATCTTCATTTTACAAAACATGTTTCTTTATTTTATACTGAGCCACTTCCTTAAGCTGGTAGTGCTTCACGGCACTTTTCCTGGATCACAACAGATCACCTGAAACATGTTTGAAAAAGGTTTTGTCAGCGGGAAATACTGGTGAATCATTCTTTTTAGTAAAAATGACGCATTTGTTATAATTTACAGTATTAAGAGCGATTACAATGTTTCCATATATCAACCAACTACCCACGGTATTTGTCACTCGACTCGTTTCTGTGACTATGGTCAGATCACCCATTGGCTAACTCGTTGTCCAATGGTGACGGGAACAAGTAATGTATACAAAACCCCACATACCGGCTGTAATTTGGTGACTACAAAGACTTAATCCCTGTAATTATAATCTTGAAAATAAACATGATTTTGAAAGCAATTTGATAAAAAGAGAATGACTCACATTGCAGATTTATTTGAGCAGAGCCTAGCCTACTGATTAGCCTTTTTAACCTAAATTTAATAACATGCACACGAACTCGGTTAGTAAATACATCATTTACGATAACTCACGAGATTAAATCTTCACAACGAATGACAAAGTGCGATACTTAAACATCCATCGTATTCACGACGAATGACAAAGCATTAACCCTAATGTGGGCAGCACTTAAACATCCATTGGATAGCTTAATCGATCGGACATTGAATCGTAGCAGCGATCGAGTTAATACCCGGTATCGGAGCAGCGCCTCGCTAATTATATATGAAATTTTGACTTCAGAGTACAATCAATTCGTTTTTACGAAAAGATTTTGACACCAGTGGATTGTGCAAGTGACGGGCTATTTATAGCTGAATTTAGGACCTTACGCGGCCCGCGTAACCCATAACCTATATCTTACGCGGCCCGCGTGGCCGCCCAGTCTACGTATAGGTTTGCATGGTCATGGGCTTAGGCTTGACAGGTGGTTGATACGTGGCCCGGATACTTATCCGGTCAAACTCAGGGTTGACGCGGCCCGCGTAAGACATGTCTTGTTTCTTACGCGGCCCGCCTGAAACCTATAAGTTTTGTTTTTCTTGATTTTTATGTAAGGTATGGTTTCAGGGGTCCGGGTTTTCACATACGGGTATTCTTAGGACAATTTTGAGAGTCCTTACATTCTCCCCACGTTATTTAGAATCTCGTCCTCGAGATTCATTGGAATAAGTGAGGATACTTTCGTTTCATCTCCGATTCCAGCTCCCAAGTGTATTCAGGTCCTCTCTTTGAATCCCACTTGACTTTAACTAGCACTAGTCGCTTGTGCTTGAGAAATTTAATCTTTTTGTCTTCAATTTGAAGAGGTTTTTCAACAAATTTCAATTTCTCATTTACCTTTATATCTTGGAGAGGTACTACCAAAGATTTGTCTGATAGGCATTTCTTGAGGTTGGATATATGAAATACATCATGTACTCCAGCTAACTCCTCTGGTAATTGTAAACGATAAGCAACTGGTCCTATACGTTGGATCACTGAAAATGGTCCTACGTATCTTGGACTTAATTTTCCTTTCTTACCGAATCGAACTACTCCTTTCCAAGGAGAAACTTTCAATAGTACTTTGTCTCCAACTTGAAACTCGAGTGGCTTTCGTCTATTATCTGCATAACTCTTTTGACGATCTCGAGCAGTCTTTAATCTTTCCTTGATCGGTGTGATTTTGTCAGTTGTCTCTTGCACAATCTCCGGACCTGATAATTAACTTTCTCCTATTTCTGCCCAACAAACTGGAGTTCTGCACTTTCGTCCGTACAGTGCCTCGAATGGGACAGTTTCAATGCTTGAATGATAACTATTATTATAGGAGAATTCAATTAAAGGTAAATGGTCATCCCAATTTCCACCAAAATCTATTACACATGCTCTGAGCATGTCTTCCAGAGTTTGAATTGTCCTTTCACTTTGTCCGTCTGTCTGAGGATGATATGCCGTACTTAGATTTAGTCGGGTTCCCATTGCTTTTTGGAAACTTGTCCAGAAATGGGAAGTGAAACGACTATCCCTATCTGATATAATGGAGAGTGGAACTCCATGTAAGGACACTACTTCATCTACATACAACTTTGCCAATCTTTCCATGCTAAAGGTTTCTTTCATAGGTAGAAAGTGAGATGATTTGGTTAACCGATCCACAATTACCCAAATCGCATCATTACCTTTTCTGGTTTTGGGTAACTTAGTAACAAAATCCATTATTATGAGTTCCCATTTCCATAGAGACATTTCTAATTGTTGTAGTAGACCTGAAGGTTTCTGGTGTTCTGCCATAACTTGTGAACAAGTAAGACACTTAGAAACATATCGAGCTATATCCTTTTTCATTCCTATCCACCAAAAGTTATTTCTTAAATCTTGGTACATTTTATTGTTTCCTGGATGTATGGTATACCTAGATTTATGGGCTTCTTCTAAAATCTTATTTCTTAAATCTCCCTGCTTCGGTACCCAAATTCTTCTTTTGTGGAATTTCCAAATTCCATCAGCTCCTTGTTCTAATTCTTTTATTCGTCCTTTCATTCCTTTAGCATCATCTTTGATTGCTGTTTCTTGAAATTGCTTTAGTTGTTCCATTAAATCTAACTGTAGATTTAACCTAAGAGCACGAACCCGTTGTTGTTTCTCATGGTACTTACGACTTAAGGCATCTGCAACTACATTTGTCTTTCCTTCGTGATACTGAATATCACAGTCGTAGTCACTCAGGATTTCCATCCATCTTCTTTGCCTCATATTTAATTCTTTTTGCCCAAATATATATCTTAAACTCTTATGATCTGTATAGACAGTAAATTTACTTCCGTACAGATAATGTCTCCAAATTTTAAGGGCAAAAATTATGGCTCCTAATTCTAAGTCATGAGTCGTATAGTTTTCCTCGTGTTTTTTCAATTGCCTTGAAGCATACGCAATTACCTTCTTGCGTTGCATAAGTACACATCCTAATCCTAGTTTTGAAGCATCACAATAAACTTCAAAATCTCCATTTCCTTCTGGCAAGGCTAGGATTGGAGCATTTGTTAACTTCTGCTTCAAAATTCTAAAGGCTTCTTCTTGTTTAGGTCCCCATTCAAACTTAACTTCTTTATAGGTTAGCTTAGTTAAAGGTACAGCTATTTTGGAAAAATCCTTAATAAATCGTCTATAATATCCGGCTAAACCTATAAAACTCCTAATTTCCATTGCGGATTGCGGAACCTTCCATTTGGTAATTGCCTCTATCTTAGCAGGATCTACATGGATACCTTCGTGATTTACCATGTGTCCTAAGAATTGCACTTCTTGCAACCAAAATTCACATTTCGAGAATTTGGCGTAAAGGTTTTCTTTTCTTAGAAGAGTTAAGAGTGCATGCAAGTGCCGACAGTGTTCGTCCTGACTTTTGGAATAAATAAGTATATCATCTATGAAGACGATTACAAATTTATCCAAATATGGTTTACAGATTCTATTCATCATGTCCATGAATGTGGCAGGAGCACTCGTTAACCCAAAGGGCATGACTGTAAACTCGTAATGACCATACCTAGTTCTGAAAGCAGTTTTAGGTATGTCTTCTTCTTGTACCTTCAATTGATGGTATCCGGAGCGTAAATCGATCTTAGAAAAATATCTAGCTCCTTGAAGTTGATCGAAAAGATCATCAATCCTAGGTAATGGGTATCGATTCTTAATTGTAACCTTATTCAATTCTGTATAATCAATACACATTCTCATCGAACCATCATTTTTCTTTACAAACAACACTGGTGCTCCCCACGGGGATGAACTAGGTTGTATGAAACCTTTACTTAGTAATTCATCTAATTGCTTTTTCAGTTCTAACATTTTCGTAGGTGCTAACCGATAAGGTGCCTTAGCTATCGGTATAGTTCCTGGAATTAGATGAATTCTAAATTCTACTTCCCTATCTGGTGGTAATCCTGGTAATTCTTCTGGGAATACATCTCGGTATTCTGAGACTACAGGAATCTCCTTAAGTTCTTTACCCTTAGTACTAATGATTACTGAAATCATATATACTATTCCTTGCTTTCGATCATAATGAGCAATTTTCATTACTGATATGAACTTCATGGGTTTACGTGGTTTATCTCCTGTAATCATGATTACTTCCCCAGTAGGTGCCCGAATCTCTATAGAATTCTTATCACAAAGGATTCGAGCATGGTTGGCTACTAACCAATCCATTCCTAACACAACATCGAACCCAGCTAGCTTCATAGGTAATAGGTTTGCATGAAATTTATGACCTGAAAGTTCTATATTTTCTTTTTGCAAAACCTTATCTATTTTAATAAAATTCCCATCTGCTGTTTCAACTGTAAAAATCTGCCTAAGGTTAGTCAAAGGTAAATTAAGAGCTTGGCAGAATGAAGTATTTATAAAACTTTGGTTTGCACCAGAGTCAAATAATACTTTTGCGTAAATGTTGTGAACTAAGAACGTACCAGCTATCACATCAGGAATTAACTCGGCTTCCTGAGTAGTTATCTGGAAAGCTCGAACATTCTTCTTGGTAGCTCCATCGGCTGGCTTGGCTTTGTTGTCTGCTAGTTTGCTCAATTTAGGACATTCTGGCTTAAAATGTCCTATTTCTCCACAGTTATAGAAGATTCTTGTTTTCTTTCTGCAATCTTCCTCGCGATGTCCTATGGCTTTGCAAAAGTTGCAGATTACATTACATCTTCCATAATGTTTCTTTCTGCAGTTCTTGCAGAATGGCGAAGTTGAAGATTGCCATGTTGCTCTTCTCCTGAAACTTATGTTATTACCCGTACGAAATCCTTGGGTAATTTTCTGAGCCAGTTCCTTCTTCTTGTTTTCATCTCTTGTGCGTACTAGTTCGTCAGTTAGGGTGTTAGCTAATTCCACCGCATCGTCAATAGTACGAGGTCTCGCAGCTTTAACGATATTGCGGATTTTGCTAATTAATCCCCAAATATAACGAGAAATGAGTACCGGTTCTGGCGAAGCCAGTGTTGGTACCACTCTAGCATATTCAAAGAATGTCGAAGTATAACCGCGACAATCTACACCTACCATTCGATGATTTAGGAACTTATTTGCCATTTGATCTTTTTCGTATTCGGGACAGAATTTTCTTTCTACAAGACTCTTAAATTCTTCCCAGTTCATGGCATAGGTCATATTTCTTCCTTTGGCTTGAAGTACTGTATTCCACCATTCTAGCGCCCCTTCTTTGAAAAGATTTGACGCGTACATAACTTTGTCGTTTTCGGCACATTTACTGATTATAATCACTGCCTCGGTTTTCTCGAACCAACGCAGTGCCGCAGTCGGTCCTTCATTGCCTGCAAATTCAGTGGGTTTACAAGCAAGAAATTCTTTGTAAGTGCAACCAGACGTTGCAGCTTTCATTTTCTTAGGAAGCGGAGCTTGCCATGGTTCATTATCGTAATTAGTATGATTACCGCCTCCGTTTATGCTATTACTGAAGTTATCTTCAGAAATACGTTTGCTGGGAATTATTTGTTGGGGTTCAATAGGTTTCTGTGCAGCAGCAAGTATTGCTGGAATAGCATTGGCTATTCCTTGAGCAACGATATTTTCTATATCTTGCCTAGTCATAAATTGATCCTCCGGGTGTTGTTCAGAATGGTTAACCTCATTTACTGGTTCATTATTAGCGTTTTCCATCTGATAATTAATGTATAATTTATTAGTATCTAATAAATAACAATCATACACAAATAACCATATAAATTTCACAACACTTATATAGCCAAAACTATCGATTTCTCGATTCCCATTTTTATATTTTATAATATGCGTCATTACATACCTTTATCTTACAAAGTTTTATTTTATAGTTATTTTACAGACTATATTCTACTTATTTATTTTACAATCACAGTTACACATTCTCACACCACACTATCCTTTGTCAGTTGGTATTTCAGTAACGGCGTTCCCTCTCGTCGTACTTCCAGGAGATCTGTTCTCCTACTTCCCTGATCCTATTTCCTGCATCCACCAACTCCTCGCCAAAGTGGCGGAGTTCAGCTAAATTCTCATTGCTCATCGGTGGATTTGGTATAGGTTCTGGGTCGAACTGAGGGAGAAAGGAATAAGGACTGTTGAGCAGGTTTTGGAACTGCCAATCATTAGTCCACCACTCATCCATTCCTAGAGGTTGGGTGTGGATTATAGGTTCTGGGATTGCTGGTTCTAAGTTTATAGGGAGTTGATTTTCAATAGGATGAGAGTAGAAATTATTATTGACAGGCCTGACTATATCACAGCTTGCCAATGCTTGATCTAATTCCTCCTGAAAAGGTAACTCCTCAATTTGTCTAGAGCTTTCCCCAAATTCCATCTGATTTTTCCTAGAACGTTCCCCAAACTCATTTTCCATCTGCCTAGAACTTTCCCCAAACTCCTTTTCCATCTGCATAGAACTTTCCCCGCCTTCAATCCCCTTTCCTTTATCTAAGGGATTTTCTATTTTAGGAATCTTCCTAGTTGCAGGTTTCCTCCTACGCACACGCCTCCATCCCACAAATCTTCTCCTTTTCTTAGGCTTGGGTTTTTCCGGAGGTGGAGCATTAAATTCCATTGGTTCTTCTATGTCGGGTATATACCTATTGAAATCTCTGGAAACCTCTATTTTCACTGGATAGAGATTTAGATTTTGAAGAGCTTCAGACAAGTCGTTCATGTTGTTTATCATATATGCAAAATAAAAATTGCTAAGTTAAATTTTATAATAAAATTTCACAGATAATTTTTTTTTAAATATTATTGCATATCGTGGGACTAATTTAATACAAAGAGCAACTGAAAATTAAAATATACTGAGGTTTACTTGTAAACTTATTCATTTACTGGATAAGGTTTCTGGCTTGTAGGTGATAAGGGTGCTTGAATATTTAAAGATTTGCATTTATGGCTACAGTGGCTAGCATATAAAGATCTGCCCATTTTTCATCTAACTTGTCTTCCCAAGGTGGTTTACTAGTAAATTCCTGGGTTTCCTGAATAACTTTCTTTTCTCGGGATTTCTTTATTTTCTCCTGACTTTTCCTAATAATCAAACTTCTTTTATCAGGAGAAAGTGGTTCCTCATAGTGTGCTTTACGAACAAATATTCCTTCATTAATATTTGTTGGGTATTTTGAGGATTGGGATGAACTTCCCTTCTCGTTGGAAAACCTATCTAATTTAAGATAGATGTTTGAAAGCTTTTGCTTACCCATATTGTAACTAACAAATAGTCAATTAATAAAACACATAATCACAGAATAGCAATTATTAAGTATTTTCTAAATACTTAAATAGGCTTAAATCAGTGGCTCTGATACCATCTTTTTCTGTCACGGCCCCTGACCCGTTTTGACCCGTTTCAGGAGCCGCGGGACAAAAAATCCCGTGGTATTTATTTAACAGCGGAAGTTTTCTTCAGGATCTTTTTAAAACTGTGATTTTCCGATTATTTTATTTCACAACTCGGGATAAACCTCGGTAATTTACAATCATATGATTTCACGGAGAAATCTTTAGTTTACAAAACATGTTTCTTTATTTTATACTGAGCCACTTCCTTAAGTTGGTAGTGCTTCACGACACTTTTCCAGGATCACAACAGATCACCTGAAACATGTTTGAAAAAGGTTTTGTCAGCGGGAAATACTGGTGAATCATTCTTTTTAGTAAAAATGACGCATTTGTTATAATTTACAGTATTAAGAGCGATTACAATGTTTCCATATATCAACCAACTACCCACGGTATTTGTCACTCGACTCGTTTCTGTGACTATGGTCAGATCACCCATTGGCTAACTCGTTGTCCAATGGTGACGGGAACAAGTAATGTATACAAAACCCCACATACCGGCTGTAATTTGGTGACTACAAAGACTTAATCCCTGTAATTATAATCTTGAAAATAAACATGATTTTGAAAGCAATTTGATAAAAAGAGAATGACTCACATTGCAGATTTATTTGAGCAGAGCCTAGCCTACTGATTAGCCTTTTTAACCTAAATTTAATAACATGCACACGAACTCGGTTAGTAAATACAGCATTTACGATAACTCACGAGATTAAATCTTCACAACGAATGACAAAGCATAAACCCTAATGTGGGCAGCACTTAAACATCCATTGGATAGCTTAATCGATCGAACATTGAATCGTAGCAGCGATCGAGTTAATACCCGGTATCGGAGCAGCGCCTCGCTAATTATATATGAAATTTCGACTTCAGAGTACTATTAATTCGTTTTTACGAAAAGATTTTGACACCAGTGGATTGTGCAAGTGACGGGCTATTTATAGCTGAATTTAGGACCTTATGCGGCCCGCGTAACCCATCACCTATATCTTACGCGGCCCACGTGGCCGCCCAGTCTACGTATAGGTTTGCATGGTCATGGGCTTAGGCTTGACAGGTGGTTGATACGTGGCCCGGATACTTATCCGGTCAAACTCAGGGTTAATGCGGCCCGCGTAAGACATGTCTTGTTTCTTACGCGGCCCGCCTGAAACCTATAAGTTTTGTTTTTCTTGATTTTTATGTAAGGTATGGTTTCAGGGGTCCGGGTTTTCACTTACGGGTATTCTTAGGACAATTTTGAGAGACCTTACATAATCCCCAATTTTCAGCTATAAATAGGTTTGGTCACGAGCAGTTCACTGATGTCGAAAATTTTGATCAAAAACGAAGTCTCACTGCTCAAATTTGAAATTTAAGGTATCAAGACGCTGCTACGATACCGGGTATTAACTCGATCGCTGCTACGATGCAATATCCAATCGATTGAAACTATTCGACAGGATGTTTAAGTGCTGCTCAAACTCGGGTTATACTTTGTCATTCGTCGTGAATCCGACAGGATGTTTGAGTGCCGCCCGAACTCAGGCTATACTTTGTCATTGGCCGTAAAAATGGTGGATGTTTAAGTATTGCACTCTGTCATTCGTTGCGAATCCGCTGGATGTTTAAGTATCGCACTTTGTCATTCGTCGTGAGGGTTTTAATCTCGTGAGCTTATCGTAAAAAGTTGTATTCAGTTACTTACCTAGTTTCGTGTGCATTGTTATTTAAACAAGGTATCAAGGCTAATCAGTAGGCTAAACTTTGCCCGTTTAAACTTGCAATGTGAGTCATTCTCTTTTTATCAACTGTTTTACAATACCTCAAATTATTTTCAAAAGTTATAATTACAGGGATTAAGTCGTGGATATCTTGAATCACTGGCTAGTGGGGTATTGTGCACATTACTAATTTCTCACGGTTAGGCTAATAAATCCTAACAGTAATAATCATCACTACTTGGGTGAAAGGACCCAATAGTGGTATGACCATCGTCACAAGGAGTGACACGGCGCCAGATAAAAATAAGATAGAAGCCATTGTAATCGCTCTTATGCTGTAATTTATAACTAATGTGTCATTTTGTTTAACCTGAATGACTCGCCAGTATTTCCCCGCTGATAAAATATTTTTAAAACATGTTTCAGGCTACCTGCTGTAAATCAAGGAAAACGTGCTACGGAGCACTAACAAGCTTGAAGAGGTGGCTCAATAAAATGAATAAACAAGTTTTGTAAACCAGGGAATTTCCTAGTTAAATTCCTCTATTGTAAATAACGGGGTTTATCCCGAATTATGAAATAAAATAATCGGGCATATTTCAAGTTATACAAGATCCTGGTAAAATCTTCCGCTGTCAAACTCAAATAATAAATACCACAGGAATTTTTGTCCCGCGGCTCCTGAACCGGGTAAAACCGGGACGGGGGCCGTGACAGCGGCGGTGGTTGTGACAGGGGGTGATTGTGGCGGTGATGGTAGTGGTGGCTGAGTACTGATGGTGGAGGTGGTTGTGGTGGTGGTTTTTTAAAGGAGAAAGATTAGGGAGAGAAAGTAGAGAGAGAGATACGTCTTATAATTAATGTTTTATATATTTTAAGGAAAGGGTGTTTATGTCATTTCACACCTTCTTAACTGCGAAAACTAACTGATGTTAGGCCCAGGGACTATCCGGGAACGAAAATTGAAAAGTTGGGGAATATAGCTGTAATTTTAGAAAGTTAGGGACTAAAGGTGAATAAAGGGCAAACCTCAGGGACTATCCGGGCATTTAACTCCTTCAAAAATATAAAAGGATCTTGAAAATACCTTGAGAAGCTGACGCATTTTAGCGGTGACCACTTCTTTGTTGGACCCAGATGGCTTCATTGCATCAATGGTTGCATCCATTCGGGAAGTACGAGCATGCAACATCATTTCAAGAAACACAAATGGGTCATCTTTAATCAGTTTATCTATCTAAAAACTCTTATAAAAACCTTCTGATGCGGGCCCAAGTGTGGAGGAGCGGGCCATCTTGTATTTGGAGGCCCAAGATCGCGTACTAAAAGGGGCTTCACTAAAATGACTCTAACTTGGGCTACAGGTGTCCGTTTTGGGCGTGCGACCAGGCGAATCGATCGTGAGAACGAAGCCATCTTTCTACAACCAACCGTAGGTGGTTTGGGTCATCATTCGGGCACAAAAACGCTTATTTCTATGAGTTATTTATCTTTTTATGTTTTTTAGTGCTTTTCGTGGACTTTTATTTCGTTCTAGCTTTTGGCCCAAGTGTGTTTTAAGGCCCGTTTTCAATTTACGTTATTATTTATATGGATGTAATAGGAGGAATCTAATCAGTTTTGAAATATATGAAAAGTCATTTTCCTCTCCCAATTCACTGTTGAGTGTTTTGTGTGTGAAACCCCCAACTTTCGGTATTCTTTGTGAATCAACGAATTTTGAAAGAATCGTTCCTGGCATTCTGTGAGAATCAACAGGTCCGATTTCGTATCCCGTTTTCTAGTCTACATCACCTTAGAATAATCGTTATAAATGATACCTTTGGTGGTCTTCTTGTTGGTGCCATTTTATTTCAAGAAACAATTCAAACGCAGGGAGAAAAAAAAGCAAGAAACACACGCACGCAAACATAGTAGTTCAAACCAAGAAACAGAGGATTAGACATGTAAAAAACCATGTGCAACCAATAAGAAAGGAAAACCACTTACCCGAAATGTATTGTTTATTTGATCGGAGCATTCACCGGTTTCTCCATTTTCATGTTTACAATAGAACAAATATTTCTTCTACCAGTGAGACCACTTTTGTTACAGCTTGTTTATAATCAAACAAGTTCATCTAACTATGAAGGTTGAATAAAGGTATACATTGAATAGATTAGGATACCATTATTTACAAATAAAACTTTTATTTCAAATTTTTGTCACAAATGTTCCATTTATTTAGAGTGAAATGTTGGAGTTATACTAATGTTCTAGTTTTAGAAACCCATATTTTTTTATTTTTTTTAATTATTATTTTTGAACGGCAAATTTGAATCATTGACGGACCACTGTAGTATAGTATCATCGTATCATTAGCGGAACCACCCGATCATATCCATCTCCGCTAAGCAATAATGTATGTACACCAATTCAGGAGGAAACCCAATAAATCTGGGAAAACCCTCTTGTGGGGATCGAACCCATGACCTAATGGTCCCTAAGCCTTATCTCACCTCAAGATACCACTAAGCTATAATGTCATGGCAAACCCATATATTATACGGGTTGAATAAATGTATATATTGAATAGATTAGGGTCCATTATTTACAAACAAAACTTACAAAAATAAAACTTTTAATTTAAATTTTTGTCACACATGTTCCATTTATTTTGAGATAAATCTCAAAATCATTTATGAGGTTTGCGCATATTTGTCTGTTCCA
Organism: Helianthus tuberosus; assembly: GCA_030545235.1. Taxonomy (NCBI): domain Eukaryota; kingdom Viridiplantae; phylum Streptophyta; class Magnoliopsida; order Asterales; family Asteraceae; genus Helianthus; species Helianthus tuberosus. The sequence continues at coordinate 27,179 of JARYGA010052159.1, read as the reverse complement.
TTCAAAATAACTTTTTTGTGCATGTCAATCCATAACTTTTTTTTTGTTATTTTCATCCTTGGTTGGCAATTTATTGCGAATTTTGACCCTCATAAAATGACAAGATTTCAAACTTTTTAGATGAAAATGGTACGTCGGGTACAAAAGTTGCAAAACGGCCAAATCTTAGGGACGAAAATGACATTTTACTCATGTATTTATTATAAACATTTGAATTAAGGATAAACATGATTATCTATGGAGATTGGGTATGTTTGAAAAAAGATAATTGTTTGTCAAAGTGGTTGTGCTGAGATAAAGATAAGAGATAAAGATCTTAATATTTATCCTAAGGGTAAATTACTTTTTGAGTCCTGGTGTTTTGTTGGTTTTAACTAGTTGAGTCCAAAAGCAAAAAGTTTAACGACCTGAGTCCCTATAAGCATTTTCTTTAACCATTTGAGTCCAAATTTCTAACCCAGTTAGAATTTTGTTGTTAAGTTTTGTAAAATGACCAAATTACCCCTGTAAAACACATAAAACACAGGGACTCAAAAAGAAAAAGAATATATAATAATAATAAGTATTATTATTATTATTATTATTTAAAAATCATATCATCATCTTCACCAAACCCATATTCAACCATATTCAACTTCACTGAAAAGAACATGTGATACTCACACCATTGGCGGATCTTAGTAGAGCCGTGGCAGGGCCACGGCCCTGGCAAGTTTTTCGGCCGTAGTGCTAATTTTCCGCATTTCGATCGAAATTTTGTATATATACTATGTTCGGCCCTGGCAAGTTTTTCGGCCGTAGTGTTAATTTTAGTGCCCGTGTCTTTCGGCCCTGGCAGGTTCAACGGGCAAGATCCGCCACTGACTCACACATATAATGAAACTCCCCCGGCTGCGAAATCCATACCTGTAAACATCCTACCACCACCACACCACCACCACCTTCACCGTAACCTCGAAAATCATCAAATTCTCACCAAAACTCACCACCAATTTGCACAATCCACCTATCACAGTACTCACCTACACTCAATTTGCACAGCTAGAAGCAATCATCGATCTTATTTACCCCAAATTACCGTTTTTAGGGTTAACCGAACCCTAATTTAAGTTTTTCTGATCAAAATCGCCAGACGAAACTTCATCGTTTTGTTCTAATCTTATCCGCAAATCGGTACCCTAGGATTTGTTGTTCGATTTTGATTATATACATTGGCTTTGTCGGACGGTGGAGGGCTTCCACGGCACGGCCACACTCCGCCGGAAGGCCCGCTAGAATATTGTCTGGGCTTATTTGATGTACTGCGAAATCGTCGATTAAAACGATGCCGTTTGTGGTGCAGTTTAGCTGGATTTCGCAGCCGGAGGAGAAGCCGATTGTGTATGGGATGTCGTTGAGTATGCTGCCGGAATATGTCTGGTTACAGTAGGGTTTAGAGAGAGAGCAAAAGTTGCAGATGTGTTTTGATTTGTTTTGAGAGAGATCATAAGGAGAGAGAAAGAGATGTATAAATTAGTTTTTTTTTATTTTTTAATTATAGGGTTAATTTGGTCATTTAACAAAACTTAATAATAGAAATCTAACTGGGTTAGAAATTTGGACTCAAATGGTTAAAGAAAATGCTTATAGGGACTTAGGTCGTTAAACTTTTTGCTTTTGGACTCAACTAGTTAAAACCAATAAAACACAGGGACTCAAAAAGTAATTTACCCTTATCCTAATTTTTTTTACAAACATGCGAATACTCTAAAAAACTTATTCTTGAAATTCTCAATTAGATAGATCAAGTCACGTTGGGTTGGGATTGCAGTGTTACACACCCATACATTCCTGCATTTTTCATTCATTTTGAGTTTTGACATCCACCGAGTCAATGCTCATGACTTTGTGAAGTAAGTTGTATTTGATCCTTTGAACTAAAAACCTTTACCCAATTATGTGGATATATATAGCTAGCAGGAACAAGTCTTGGTTCTGTTCTTTTTGAGTGTTCAACTTTAGTTATCTAAAGATTATAAACAGTAGGTTTTGAACAATCAAAACAAAATAGTAGGTCTTCAACAATCAAAACAAAACAATAAATGAAAAATAAGCATTTTGTTTTTTTTTTTTTAGTTTAAAACGTAGATATTTTATGTACGTTAAAAAAAATTTGCTATGGATTTGTAATTTCAAAGTATTAACAGGTTAAAGAAATAAAATTAAAATTTTGGTTAAATGAGTCGTGTGTTTGTCAGTTTGTGTCAACTAACGAAAACTTGTGTCGGGTTCATTTCATGTTAGAGTTCGTGTCAAATTTTTGGGTTTGTTCAAACCGTGAACACGACTCATTTAACTCACTTTGCTGTGACAATATATAAATCAACTGATCCTGAAGTGGCTGCATTGTAAGACACCTAGACAAATAGTGATGTATCATGTTTTGGTTCGAATGTAGAGTTGATAAGAAGTTGACTTTGGGTGATGAATCAAATGGGAAGATGAATGTCATAATACTATGTGATGTATATATATTCAATAACTAAGTTTTGATTTTAGACGGTTATCTACAGTCATCTTCAATATGTATTTTATTAATGAAATTAAACTTCTATATTAAAATCGTGTAATCCAAATTAAAACACTTTCTGAACAAAATGAAAAATGTAAAGTCAAGACATGAGGTCTAAAAAGCAAACTAGTAATTACATTCTTACAGAGGAAACCATGGTCTTCAATTCATACATTTTATGCATAACTAATAGGAAGTAGTTGTACAATGCTCACCTTCTAAACTTTCTTTCAACTTTTCCAAAATGCACAGCTACAATTACATATATCCAAACCGTTATATGACTCAATGAAGCAAAAAAGAAGTATCTGCAACGAGGGCTTAAAACTAAAGCACCACAAATTCCCAAAAATCCAACCGCAAATCCAGCACCCATACCTATGTAATATGATTTCCAAAAATCGTCGTCATCTTCCCCAACATCTTTCTTTTCTACAACTGGTGGAGGACCACATCTTGGTGAAAGTGGAGGTCCACAAAGTTGAGGGTTACCACTGTAGGATGTATCATTGAAGCTTTGAAGTTGAGTTCCAGTTGGTATTCTTCCCGACAAGTTATTGTTTGAGAGGTCCAGATAACCTAGAGAAGTGATTTCTACCAAACTCGAGGGAATACGTCCAGAGAATTCATTTCTAGACAAGTCAAGAGATTGAATAGATTTCAACTGGCCAATATCTTTCGGGATTTCTCCATGTAGTTTGTTGTTGGAAACATTTAACGAAGCCAAATCATAAAGACTAGTGATCTCATCCGGAAGTTCTCCGGATAAGCTATTTCTTGAGAGATCAATACTCTTTAGTAGTTGCAAACCACTTCTTACAAATGACCGCTCTTTTCCTTTCCATTTAACCAATGCATTGTCTTGAAAATAGTCCTCCTCAGAAGACATTTTTCCAGAACTATGAACATTACCTGGGGTAAATACTATGGTAACTGGGATATAAGAGAGATAAAAATAACTAGTCATATCATCTCCAAAGCTTCTTGTAGCCATTGCTGTGAAGTTACCAAAGCACCTAGGAATACTACCTGACAGTCGATTATTAGACATGTCAAGAAGTTGAAGATTATTCAACCAACAAACTTGCGAAGGTAACCTCCCATGGAATCTATTAGATCCTAAAACAAGTACATATAACTCTGAAAGTTTTTCTCCTATCCATTCTGGTATGACGCCAGATAACTTATTTTCCCCAAGATCCAAAAATCTTAGTCTTATGCAGTTGCTCAAGGACACCGGAAGTTCACCAACAAGGGCATTTGTTCGCAAATATAATGCCTCGAGAGTTAACAAATTTCCAAAAGAAGAGGGGATTTCCCCGGAAAAATTATTGTTTGATAAATTAAGAACTTTTATCATCATTTTGGTTGCCCAACAATCAGGTAGGCTACCTGATAATAAATTGTTGGAGAGGTCAAGAAAACTTAAGAACGTATCAATCTTACACAAGAACGAAAGCGTTCCAGAGAACCTATTTCCAGAGAGGTTTAATGTGGCCAGACGAAAAGGCAATGATGGTACCCTTCCTTCGAAATGGTTGTTGCTCAAATCTAGTGCAACATATCCAAAATAAGAAGACGAGATATTTGGGAGCATACCTTTTATTTGATTTGAAGAGAGGTTGAGAAATCTAAGATTTGAAACCTGGCTCAAACTGTTTGGTGCATTACCAGAAAACTTATTACTAGACAAGTCTAAAAACGAAAGGAAAGGACACCCTATGAAGTTAGGAATGCTTCCGTTCAAAGAATTGTGACCAACATCAAGATATTCTAGATTTGAAAGTTGATTGATACTATCAGGCATCAACCCGTTAAGGAGGTTTTGTGACAAATCTAGGTGAACTAAAGATGAACAATTCCCTATAGATTGTGGAATGTCACCTTCTAGCTGATTTTGTGAGAGGTCTAAATAGGTGAGAAAAGTTAAATTTCCAAAGGAAAAAGGAATAGACCCACTTAAAGAGTTATTGCTAAGATCAAGCTCTAGCAAGTTAGAGAAATTTGCAAACTGATGAGGAATGGGTCCACTAAGATTAGCACCAGAAATATCCAAACTTTGTAACTTGAAAATGGAACCCAAAATGCTTGTTAAAGGATTGGACTGAAAATTAATACCACTTAGATTAAGAGATTGTAGTTGGTTCAACACTTGTAACGACGATGGATTAATTTTACCAGTGAAACCAGTAGAACCGAAAGTAAGATCGAGTTTAATCACATGACCACTTTGGTTGTTACAAGTGACACCAGCCCATTTGCAACAATCCACTCGTTCGCTCGCCCAATCACTTAGATTTCCATGCAAATCAATTAGGTTTGCTTTTACATCCAATAGAGCTTGCCTCTCCTCCTCAATGCAGGAGCTCGTGTTGGCGTCTTCTTTGAGGCCTAGACCGCGACTCATAAACAAGAAGAAGCATAGCACCAACACAAGAATACACCTCATATTATATTTTATATAACAAAGCTTAAAGAGATCTGGGATATTTTCTACAATGTATGAGAACAACTTATATATAAAAAATAAACGAGATCTGGGATATTTTCACACCTACTTTCCATAAATGAAATTGGAATTTCACAACCACAAGGAAAATATTGGAGAAAGTTTCCAATACGGCAATACCTCCTTTTGAAAAAAACTTCTTTTTTTTTTGAAAATTTGAAAAAAACTTCTAACAATATTTTCCACACGCTATGTAACATCAACAACATTTAATTTAATTAATATAATAAACAAACAAAATAATGATAATAACAATAACGGGTGTGATTCATACAATTACAAATAAGTGATAAATATTGGATATTGGTGATTTAATAAATGTTTTTTTTAATTTTGTTGACTAATTAATGAATATCTGGATTTAGAAATAATGAAGTAAAGTAAATATAAAGTTAAATAAAAAATGAATAAGTTTTATAAATGAATTAATATATATTTTATGAAAGAAATAAAAATAAAAAGCATAAAAGAAGTAAGAAAATAAAAATAGAAACGAAAAAGAAAATGAAATAAATTATGTTATGCTATGTTGTGTTGTTTAGACTTGGTCATGAGTCAAGACCACGTGTCCACAAAACAAGATGACATAGTTGCAAAGTTTCGGGTGACTTCATCAAAAAGAAATTAAATTATATCTCTAAAATCGTTAGTCGCTATCTAGTCAAAGTTGAGAATACTACTCGGCGTAGACAAAAAGTACTTAAGAAATACTTGGGGCAATGCGAGAGTACTCGTGTCTTGGCAGCCTATCTTGTAGCAAGTATTCGGGGAGTACTCGACGACCCAGTGGCGGATCCAGAATTTTTTTTCACTGGGTTCACTTTTTAGATACTCTAATTTCATATGTCTGAACATAAAAAATTTTGGGTCAGTTCAACGGTTAAAATTGAGCAAGGTTCATCACATAATAAAAGTCTGATACAATAATGAAAAGAACATCGTTATTAGAAATTTAAAAACACATAATCTATAAAAGTCCGATACAATAATGAAAAGAATATCGTTATTAGAAATTTAAAAACACATAATCTAATATATGAATATCTTTACGAGTAAAAAGCCTACCTAGAGTTGTGCCTTACGAGTTTTTTATCCTTTGAAAACGTTGAATTACAGTACACTCTCGACTACACACCCATCCAAAATCCAAAAATCCACCAAATGGCTAGACTAAAATAAATCCAAGAAGATTAAAGTAGATATACCACACATTTAAGTGTAGGGTACGCAACTGATTCAAGCAGCAGCACCATATTACAAAATTCCAATTATAAGGAAAAAGAGGTGCTTGGTAGGCAATGCCAGTAGTCGCTGGGAGAGGGTGGATGCAGAAGCTAAATTGGTTTTACATTTTACAAAAAAAGGAACAAAGAAAAACACAGAATCAGGATTCGAACTTGGGATGTCATAGATGGAATCAGCGCCTCGAACCAGCGGATCACTAGCCATTTATGGCTATGGGTTCACCTATAATATATTTATCGATTCCTTTTCAATTTTCTATATACGTTTTCACTATAAATTACAAATCGAATGGGTTCCTAGGAACCCGATGTTTGAACATAAATCTGTCCCTGACTCGACCTCCGAGACCTTGTTTTAAAACCATGTATCCTAGCCATATGAAGTAACCTTTTTTTAACGTAACAATAATAATATAATTAATACATGGTTTACGAAAGAAATAAAAATAAAATGCATAAAAGAAGTAAGAAAATAAAAATAGAACCGAAAAGAAAGAAAAAGAAATAAAGTATGTTATGTTATTTTGTTTGGACTTGGTCATGAGTCAAGAAGATGACATAACTGCAGAGTTCCGGTTGACTTCATCAAAAAGAAATTATATCCTAGCCATACGAAGTAACCTGTTTTTTTCTTTGCATTTAAAGGTAACGACAATAATATAGTTAGTTACACGTTTTATTCAAGTGACCCGGTCAACATAACAAAAAAAATGGCTTCTAAACTTTAAATTTTAATTTATCATAAACTCTTGGTACGATAAGCACCTAAAATTAGGTTTAATATTATGTTGTCCGACCCTAACCTTATTTTCTACATCACAATTCACAACCAAAGAGACAGTCAAATCCAACAAAAAATTTATTTTTGAAAATAAAAATCAACTTCGAAAGATATAGACAGAGTGGTAATTCACACACACATTGCACACAAAAACATATTAATTTACATTTAATGTTTTTGTGAAAGTATAGGGGTAAATTTACCTGATTGATTAATTTAGTGTATTTCAATGTATTAGCTAATTAAATTAAATTAATAGCTCATTTTCAAATATATATTTCAAAACAAACCTAAGGGGTTGTTTGTTTACCTCTTAATGAGTCTCTTAATGGTTCAGACATTTTACTGGTTCAGCACTTAATGGTTCAGACCGTTTGTTTCATGAGCAGATGTCTGAATAGTTCAGACATTTGCCTCTTAATGGTTAAGTATTTATACAGAGTCTGATTGTTTAAGATCTCTAATCTGAATTGGTCAGACATTTGCCTCTGAATGGTTAAGCATTTATCTTCTATTTTTAAAATTGAGGTATAGACTGTCACACCCCGACCACGTAGAACATACAAAACGTGGCGGAAACGTCGGGGAGTGTTGTAACAGAATTAATTGTTTCAAATCCATGGCAATTGAAGTTTCGTTTTATTGATTAAAAGTGTTACAATGTCTTAACAAACAAAGAAATACAACATAATTAACTAGTCTTGCATCTTTTATTGTCACTAAAGCCCAAGTCTGCCTATGTGTATCTTGTTCATCTTATGCAACAGCTCCTGAAAAACACATGTGAAAATAGGTACGTCAGCATAAAAATGCCTGTGAGATACATAGGTTTTGTGAAAACAGAATTCATGACTTATGTTTGAGAAAATGTTTAGTCATGAACCTTGTAATTTGCTTTGTCTTGTAAATCATTTGAAAAACGATAAGATCAGATGATATGTATAAATAAGTGAATAATGTATGGTTAAAGGAATAACCATGTAAAATGTGTTTGTATAAGATAAGTTGTTTATAAATCAATGTCTTGTGAAAAGTATGTTATTTGTATAAAATGTTCTATGTCTCAAACTGAAATGATTCAAATAACGCTACGATATGTAATACCATACAAACACTTATATATAGGAAGTACCAGCGGCGTATCCACCATGTTTGTATCATATTACACACGCTTCGTTACTTAATCACTTACTCAAACCAAACCAACAATGTACTATGTCTATGTTTAAACCAAATGCCAAAATGTAAGCATGTAATGAATAATAAGTGTACTAAGTATGCAACAACAGACATACATAGCATATGAACTGAAATAACTGTACTAAGTATGCAACAACAGACATACATAGCATGTGAACTGAAATAACTGTACTAAGTATGCAACAACAGACATACATAGCATAAGAACTGAAATAACTGTACTAAGTATGCAACAACAGACATACATAGCATGTGAACTGAAATAACTGTACTAAGTATGCAACAACAGACATACATAGCATGTGAACTGAAATAACTGTACTAAGTATGCAACAACAGACATACATAGCATGTGAACTGAAATAACTGTACTAAGTATGCACTCAATGGGCATACGTAGCATAAATTGTAATGAAATCATGTACTATAATGTACTAATGAACAAAACCGATATATGATGTGAAAACAGGAAAGCATGAAAGTAACAAGTAGGCACATGTGTTCCACCCCAAAACGTTTGGAAAACAGTAAAAGAGGGGTCTATGTACTCACTTGAGATTGCTCAGAAGTCCTAAGATAACCACCAAGCAATGCTAGAGATCGCGAATATCAAACGGCACCTAATATAGGTAACTATGTTAATAAACCGGACCTAAATCGGAAGATCTGATAGAATGAGGGTTCGTAAACCAAACGAGTATAGAGACTCGTGTCATATGGTTTAACAAAGCCTACATACTAAATGAAACCTTAATCTAAGGGCTTACGACCCGTTTAGGTAGCTTATGCTACTTTAACGCGTCGTTCGCGTGAAACGCGTTCGGAACGTCTAACTAGTCCTATGACAAGTGTTATATGCCTAAACATGTTACATAATCAGTTATGTGACAAAAGTTTAGGTTACATATGCTTAATTACCAATTATACATGAAAAGGGTATTCTGGTAATTTACCTAAGGCATATAAACTACCTATCATACAACTACTTAAACGATGTGACCATAAGGTATAACCTCGGAAGGTTATTCCCTATATACTATGGTCACCTAATGTGTTTGGTCGGATCTTATGATCGACCAAACTGGGTCGGGTTCGAAGGTATAAGCGATTTATTAGATCGCTTACCCTTACGACCCTAGACAACGTGGTAATCAGTAGGTATAGTCCCAAGGGACTATAACCATCGTGATTACAATCACGTTGCGAAGTTCAAACGAACTTCGCATTGACCATAAGCTGGTCAACGCTGAAAGTCAAACAAAGTTTGACTTTCGGACTCGAAAAGCAATAAAAGAAGGAAAAGAACGAAAGAATACTTACGAAGGGTCCCCGAATGCTAATCTCGATCCAAGAACTCAGGTATGAAACAATGGTTTCAACTTAGAGCTCTCAAATCAAGATTCTAGTGATTTTAGCTATGGAATGGGTTGGGTATTTATAGGAATACCCGAACCGTTAGGATCGTTTCATGTAAAACGTGCCATGATCCAAGGCGTACACTTGTCGGAACCTTATGGTGGCTAAAAGTGATCCTTATCAGCTGACTAAGCGAATGAGAATGTGTGGTTGTGAACGAAACAGCTGGAACCTGCTGTTAAATGCACTGCATCTGGTCTGTCCCAGGCTAGCGCACCGCTACGTTAAAAGTGTAGCGCACCGCTAGGCCATAGTTTGGCAGATTTACACTTTTGGTCCCTGTCCTGCGTTCAGCCCATTTTCGACACGTTTAAGGCCCGTTAACCCCATTGCAAAGCTCTAAAATGAAGTTAAAGTGTAGGGAACTTAAAACATGTTCAAAAATATCTCGGATGTCGGTTCGTTTGGCCGTACGGTCGCGATGTTCGCTTAATTACGACGGAATGCGCATAAGCGCGAAAAACGATCCAAATGACGCGACGAATGGATTTTTCTTATGGCGAACACTAAAGCATACTATAGTCATGCTTACATAAATTTTTAGATGTCCGGATGTATGCAGAACGTGAGTTATGCGCGAAAATGCAAACTTGTGCACTTTTTGACGCTTTTAGTCCCTGAATGACACAAAAGTTTATTTTAGCATACCGAACACCTCAAAGCCTATTTCTAAGCTATGTAAAGGATATTTATGGTATGTTTAACTTATGGTCATGTTCCGGAATGTCTGTTACAGTTCAAATTGGCATACTTTCGCAGTATGTCAACTTTAGTCCCTGTAAGCGATTTAACTTGATTTTGCCATACCAAAGCCTTCAAAACTTATTTCTAAGTTATGTAAAGGTTATTTAAGGTATGTTAAGCCTATTTCACTATTCCGGAGTGTTCTTTGCATTAAACTGGTTATATTTACGCATCAGTGCGTGTATAACCTTCCAGAAAGCGATTTAGAGCTTGAAATCGAACAAGAATTGATATGTGTAAATGATACACATATTTTTACAAATCCCAAGTATGAAATACTATATTTCATTAGTTTGGCATTTGTTTGATGGTTGGAGTGACACAGGTGTCACAGTCTCCCCTACTTTAGGAAATTTCGTCCCGAAATTAATACGTAGGAGTCTATTTGTGACTTTGTGTCAAATAACCACCATAGACGAAAATGAACGAAATAAGTCATTTTCCTCAACTTCTCTAGAAACGAAAATGAACGAAATGAGTCATTTTCCACAACTTCTTCAGAACCGAAAATGAACGAAATGAGTCATTTTCCACAACTTCTTCAGAACCGAAAATGAACGAATTGAGTCATTTTCCACAACTTCTTCAGAACCGAAAATGAACGAAATGAGTCATTTTCCACAACTTCATGAGTCATTTTCCACAACTTCTTCAGAACCGAAAATGAACGAAATGAGTCATTTTCCACAACTTCTTCAGAACCGAAAATGAACGAAATGAGTCCTTTTCCACAACTTCTTCAGAAACCAAAAATGAACGACAAGAGTCATTTTTCACCATTTCTTCAGAAACCAAAAATGAACGACAAGAGTCATTTTTCACCATTTCTTCAGAAACCAAAAATGAACGACAAGAGTCATTTTTCACCATTTCTTCAGAAACCAAAAATGAACGACAAGAGTCATTTTTCAGACACATGACCAAACTAGCTGTGGTTTCCATGCACTGAATTCCATAATTATGTATGCATCCATAATTACGTCATTCCTTGCATAGTCCGCACAGTTTGTCTTGAAATGTTTTAGGGGAGGAAAAATCAAACCTGTGATGAGTGTGACTAGACTACCATAGGGTCATTTTAATTAGATCGACAAATGATCCTTTTAATTAGGCCGCCAAGGAGTCCTTTCAGCTATATCATCACATGATATTCCTAACCAGATTTTTGGATCAATCTGTTTACCTAGACCACTCAGGGGTCTAATTATGGAATAGTACAATATAATCCAAGGGTCTTTACTATCACGTAAAAGCCCATTGAGGATTTAATATAGTACCTTTGGATATCCTACCATGAATCCCTTATACGAAGATATGGAAGATTCTACGAGGATTTGGATAACAAAAACTTGGATTACTCAAAAATATAAAAGGAAACACATAAGCACATAATCACATAGTTGTTTAACTTGGTTATTAATTTGTTATCTTTGGACGCTGATACTTAAAGCACACCAGGAATCCAATTCGTGGATTTCATTTGGCACTTTAATCATTTCAAGAATCTATCTATGAAGATAGGATAATCTTAAAAGGAATTCGGCTTTGTCCTTATTGAATTGTGATGTACGTATTGAATCATACAAAGAATTCAATTAAGGACTCCGATGAATGATACCCATCCACAAGGATCTAATTATGAGGATAGAAAGATCCTACATGGATTTTGGAGTTTGTGTAACGAGAGTGTTCCGACACCTTGCAATAGGTGTGCTTACGTCGATACACAAGGTAGAAAATTCATGAGGTTGAGGCGCCAGATATGCCAAGCGACATATGAAGCAGAGTTTGAAGATTGAGCAGCAGCAGGATTTGTAACAGCTTTGCTTTGGATTGCAAAGCGGTACATGTTAACCAAATGTCTCCATCGTCCACCGTGGGTACATTTGAAACAAGGTATATGATTTGAATAATGACGATGGCATTGATTGCACCAAGGAGCAGTTCCCTTATACAGCTTCATCCCTGAGGCGAGTCATGGTGATAGCTAAGTCAACGGTCCTCTGGAGTACGACGCCTATTCCCTGGGTAATTGCAGCACCTGGTTCGGACATTGTTGTTGCGATGAAGAAGCATCTTGAAGATAACGAAAGGCATAGGAGGAAACAAGCAAAAGATAGTCAAAAGAAAATGACAAGGCATGTAGATTGTGACCATTTGTTTGTTACCAAAGGCAAACAAATGAGACAGTGACTAATCAAAGTAAGCGGGTCAATATAATGTATCGCGAAGACATGCTCGCCTATAAGTGAACACTCATCCCAAGAATTCCCAGGTAAGCACAACTGGTCTCGCGTCTGATGAGATGTATACGAAGTGCTTGCCTAGACAGAAAACCCAGAATACAGGCATTCACCCTTCCAGTTTGCACGTGTTCACATTATTTAAAACCCAAAACCTTGACGAGATTTTGAAAACTTAAAGGGGTTCAAAACCATATAACAGAGAGTTCAAAACCTAGTAATCAATCATCCTAGAACAGATGATTAGTTTTCAAAGCGGTTTTGAAATTTATGTTCTTGTTGTGGTCGTCGCCTAAGGATAGGTGACGGTATTGTTTTATGACTAAACGCAAGTAAACTCGCGTTAGGGTCCTAAGAAGGTTATAGACTAGGTCAAAGCATTACTAATAACCTAATTCCCTATAACCATTGGCTCTGATACCATCTTTTCTGTCACACCCCGACCACGTAGAACATACAAAACGTGGCGGAAACGTCGGGGAGTGTTGTAACAGAATTAATTGTTTCAAATCCATGGCAATTGAAGTTTCGTTTTATTGATTAAAAGTGTTACAATGTCTTAACAAACAAAGAAATACAACATAATTAACTAGTCTTGCATCTTTTATTGTCACTAAAGCCCAAGTCTGCCTATGTGTATCTTGTTCATCTTATGCAACAGCTCCTGAAAAACACATGTGAAAATAGGTACGTCAGCATAAAAATGCCTGTGAGATACATAGGTTTTGTGAAAACAGAATTCATGACTTATGTTTGAGAAAATGTTTAGTCATGAACCTTGTAATTTGCTTTGTCTTGTAAATCATTTGAAAAACGATAAGATCAGATGATATGTATAAATAAGTGAATAATGTATGGTTAAAGGAATAACCATGTAAAATGTGTTTGTATAAGATAAGTTGTTTATAAATCAATGTCTTGTGAAAAGTATGTTATTTGTATAAAATGTTCTATGTCTCAAACTGAAATGATTCAAATAACGCTACGATATGTAATACCATACAAACACTTATATATAGGAAGTACCAGCGGCGTATCCACCATGTTTGTATCATATTACACACGCTTCGTTACTTAATCACTTACTCAAACCAAACCAACAATGTACTATGTCTATGTTTAAACCAAATGCCAAAATGTAAGCATGTAATGAATAATAAGTGTACTAAGTATGCAACAACAGACATACATAGCATAAGAACTGAAATAACTGTACTAAGTATGCAACAACAGACATACATAGCATGTGAACTGAAATAACTGTACTAAGTATGCAACAACAGACATACATAGCATGTGAACTGAAATAACTGTACTAAGTATGCAACAACAGACATACATAGCATGTGAACTGAAATAACTGTACTAAGTATGCACTCAATGGGCATACGTAGCATAAATTGTAATGAAATCATGTACTATAATGTACTAATGAACATAACCGATATATGATGTGAAAACAGGAAAGCATGAAAGTAACAAGTAGGCACATGTGTTCCACCCCAAAACGTTTGGAAAACAGTAAAAGAGGGGTCTATGTACTCACTTGAGATTGCTCAGAAGTCCTAAGATAACCACCAAGCAATGCTAGAGATCGCGAATATCAAACGGCACCTAATATAGGTAACTATGTTAATAAACCGGACCTAAATCGGAAGATCTGATAGAATGAGGGTTCGTAAACCAAACGAGTATAGAGACTCGTGTCATATGGTTTAACAAAGCCTACATACTAAATGAAACCTTAATCTAAGGGCTTACGACCCATTACGACCCGTTTAGGTAGCTTATGCTACTTTAACGCGTCGTTCGCGTGAAACGCGTTCGGAACGTCTAACTAGTCCTATGACAAGTGTTATATGCCTAAACATGTTACATAATCAGTTATGTGACAAAAGTTTAGGTTACATATGCTTAATTACCAATTATACATGAAAAGGGTATTCTGGTAATTTACCTAAGGCATATAAACTACCTATCATACAACTACTTAAACGATGTGACCATAAGGTATAACCTCGGAAGGTTATTCCCTATATACTATGGTCACCTAATGTGTTTGGTCGGATCTTATGATCGACCAAACTGGGTCGGGTTCGAAGGTATAAGCGATTTATTAGATCGCTTACCCTTACGACCCTAGACAACGTGGTAATCAGTAGGTATAGTCCCAAGGGACTATAACCATCGTGATTACAATCACGTTGCGAAGTTCAAACGAACTTCGCATTGACCATAAGCTGGTCAACGCTGAAAGTCAAACAAAGTTTGACTTTCGGACTCGAAAAGCAATAAAAGAAGGAAAAGAACGAAAGAATACTTACGAAGGGTCCCCGAATGCTAATCTCGATCCAAGAACTCAGGTATGAAACAATGGTTTCAACTTAGAGCTCTCAAATCAAGATTCTAGTGATTTTAGCTATGGAATGGGTTGGGTATTTATAGGAATACCCGAACCGTTAGGATCGTTTCATGTAAAACGTGCCATGATCCAAGGCGTACACTTGTCGGAACCTTATGGTGGCTAAAAGTGATCCTTATCAGCTGACTAAGCGAATGAGAATGTGTGGTTGTGAACGAAACAGCTGGAACCTGCTGTTAAATGCACTGCATCTGGTCTGTCCCAGGCTAGCGCACCGCTACGTTAAAAGTGTAGCGCACCGCTAGGCCATAGTTTGGCAGATTTACACTTTTGGTCCCTGTCCTGCGTTCAGCCCATTTTCGACACGTTTAAGGCCCGTTAACCCCATTGCAAAGCTCTAAAATGAAGTTAAAGTGTAGGGAACTTAAAACATGTTCAAAAATATCTCGGATGTCGGTTCGTTTGGCCGTACGGTCGCGATGTTCGCTTAATTACGACGGAATGCGCATAAGCGCGAAAAACGATCCAAATGACGCGACGAATGGATTTTTCTTATGGCGAACACTAAAGCATACTATAGTCATGCTTACATAAATTTTTAGATGTCCGGATGTATGCAGAACGTGAGTTATGCGCGAAAATGCAAACTTGTGCACTTTTTGACGCTTTTAGTCCCTGAATGACACAAAAGTTTATTTTAGCATACCGAACACCTCAAAGCCTATTTCTAAGCTATGTAAAGGATATTTATGGTATGTTTAACTTATGGTCATGTTCCGGAATGTCTGTTACAGTTCAAATTGGCATACTTTCGCAGTTTGTCAACTTTAGTCCCTGTAAGCGATTTAACTTGATTTTGCCATACCAAAGCCTTCAAAACTTATTTATAAGTTATGTAAAGGTTATTTAAGGTATGTTAAGCCTATTTCACTATTCCGGAGTGTTCGTTGCATTAAACTGGTTATATTTACGCATCAGTGCGTGTATAACCTTCCAGAAAGCGATTTAGAGCTTGAAATCGAACAAGAATTGATATGTGTAAACGATACACATATTTTTACAAATCCCAAGTATGAAATACTATATTTCATTAGTTTGGCATTTGTTTGATGGTTGGAGTGACACAGGTGTCACATAGACTTTATATTATATAAGGGCCCTTTTTTTGCTTGCCCAGGGCCTAAAAAAAATCCTGACTAGTCGCCGATTAATCACTAATAAAAGGTTCACCGATTAATCGCTAGGCGGTCAATGGCGGTGTTATTCTGGCCAAATTTCAACCAAACCTTATAAATTACCACTAATTACTTAAAAAGATGGGTCAATGAGGGGTTAAAACATGTCTACTTTAAAAAGTACATATAAAAATGTTTGCGTACACATATAAATAAAATTACATATAAAAATCCCAATAAATTAATCCTGATTAATCGCTAGTCAGTACCCCACCCACAGATTAGTGCCTAGCGATTCTTACAACACTATTTATACGTGAACAATGAAACATGTTGGGAGGTATATGCACAACATAAAATGCGCCATGAACGCCGCTATCCAACACATACACAAACACAAATTCGGTCGAGAACTTCAACATGTTCTATGTTCTTTTTCTATCGTTGCAGTCTCTTAATGTTTGAGATGTCATAACAAGAATACAAGATAAGTAAGATAAAACAAAATGAAGGATGTATACACCTTCCTATTAGATAATAATAATATAACATTAAACATTTTCTAGTCAATTGTGAATGCACTTAAAACTGTTTGATAGGTCAAGATAATATAAATCTAGACTATAGTTTAAAATGACATAAACCATAACTACATATCTTCAGGCCTCAAATCCCACCTTGATCGCCGGCCTCTTAGTCGATTCGTTCTCCCACCGGTCACCTCTTGTGGTTTTTCGGGTTCTGCTGGTGGCGATTTCGGTGGTGAAATCTGTCTGTTAAATGACGATGGTAATATTATAAACCGCACCTCTTCATCATCATCCTCGTCATCACATATCCAACCATAACATGGTTTTCGCCTTCTGGGTTGCACATTTTCACGCGGTGGAAAGCCCTCGGGTAAGAAATAAGGCGGAGGCGGTAAAACCACATCCGAAACTGGCGGTGGAGGCGAGGAAGGTGGCGGTGGAGGTAGCGGTGGAGGCGAGGAAGGTGGTGGTGGGAGAACGGTAGGAGCGGCGGACGAGCATACAGGAATGTCAACAAACTCACCAGTGACCACAATTGCATGATCATCTTTCACTTCTTTGCTTTCGACAATCACCTTAATCACCAAATTAATATTAATATTCTCATATATATTTTTTTTGGCAAATTTAAAGTGTGTTATAATCCTTTATAAAAAAAAAAAAAAAAAAAAAAAAAAAAAAAAAAAAAAAAAACACTAATTTTGTTACCGAATTTGATGTCTCTCCAGTAACAACTTCTTGTTGGATTTGTTGGTGGTTGGGTTCAATGTCTGGGTTGGAAATAAGGCATTCCAAAAGCACACTATAAGCATCTGCTTCAATAAACATGTATTCCCCCTCATATTCCTAAAACAACATACAACTATATTAACACATGATACATAATAAATAATATACTAGAAAACTTACAAGTGATAAACCCGTTTTATGTTGTCATATCTAACGGATTTAATGATTTATAAACGGGTCTTGTTTGAGTTGCCCTCTTTAATTAATCGTGTTTGGGTTGACCTGCTTAACCCATTTAGTTAAAATGGTCGGCTTATCAACTTATTTAATTAAAGTAGTCGAACGCCTAACCCGGCTAAGTTGTTTGACACTTTTTGGATAAATGGGTTAAACAGTCGTGTTCAGGTTATACGATTTCAGGTTGGACCGTAGAGAGACTCGAGCTCTTACCACGACGGTTAAAACAAAGTTGTGTGACTACAAGGTTTGTAGCTATCATTTTGGTGTAATATTTTACTTTGGTCATGTTGGATTTATATGTACGGGTTCGATAAGTTAACGCTACTGACCGAGCTATGACCCGTAAGAGTTACACCTTGGGCAACGGACATTAAATCCACTTAATTCGATTAACTGGTGATCACGAACAATTAAAGGAACGAAATATATTGAGCTTCGGGGCTAAGAGATAATTAGGGGTGTTAACCTAAATATATATATATTACTATATATATATTTCTAGATCTATTGTCCTCTATTATTGTTGCCACCTTTTGAGTTGTAAGCCATCACAAATAATGGAAGTTACAGGGAGGCTCGGTGGATCTGTTTGTAATAAACAAATGGTTCTGCATCTTGCTTTTAGAATATGCAAAAGGTTAAATGCTCCACCGATTATCATCTATATTATATATGGAAAAGGTACTTTTACTTGCATATATAAATGAAGTCTATATCTTCCACTAGAGAATGACAGACGAAAATTTTTCACAAAAATAAAAGCATTGGCCTTTTAAAAGCTAAAGAAAATTCTCGGCTTCAAGTTTTAAAAACGAAAATACATATTCTTTTTCGAGTAGATAGGTTTTGAAAGAAAAAGGATCTCAAGTATTGTTCAATCGCTGCTGTTCAGTTGAACACCACCGGTTACCCGACGCACCCCGTTTTAGTTCGTGTTCTAGCAACTCGTTCGTTGTACCTCGGTGTCTCACACGGTTAATTATTAACCACAAGGGTATAATTTTTCTCATCGGTAGATTAATTATTTTACATACTGTATTTGCATGTCTGTAACCATGATCCTGTTCGGTTCACTTTTTGGTGTTGATTAATATATTTATTCCGCTGCGTTTATTAATTACCTTTTAATTAATAATATATATCAAACCCGTTTTGATAAAAAGTAAAATTGACACCACTGAAAACCCAACAGTGGTATCAGAGCCACGCTTACAAAATGCAAATCGGTACCGGTCTTTTAACCGGAATTAGAACACAAACTTTAATTTTTTTTTTTAAAGTTTCTGATCTAAATAATTTTAAGGGCAACTTTAATTTTGGTCAATATTTTATTTGTTTTGCTTGACCAAAAGATTGCCCGGTATATTTTGTGATTGTTATGGAATATGTAAATCTGGCCTGACCTTAATTTTATGGTTGTATATTTTTATTCGGTTTTGTAATTATTATTTTTTGCCACTGAGATGGTTCAAAGTTGTAATAATTAGTTTATTGATTTGGCCCGTCGTGTGGTTCAAAGTTGTAATAGATATATATATATATATTTTGTCTTTGTTATATTTACTTGTTAAATATTGTTGATACGAAGACCCGAAGAAAACCGAATGCCAAGAGGAGTCTTGGAGTTAGTGGGAGTTGCTCGAGACGACTGGATGCACTCAAGTTCATCCTTGTGGTTGTTTGTGTGTTGTGACCCCGTGACCCGTTTGATCTTGCTATAAGGCTCTAGCAAGATCGGACAATTTTGGCCATATAGATTTACATATTTATTTTGCTATTGTGGTTGCTTTTTATCTTATAATTTGTTATAACATAACCAACCCAAATACCAACATGATTTTAAAAGGAGTTTTAAAATATTAAAAACAATCACATTAAAACAAGTTTTAAATTGTTTTTACAACTTGTTAAAGTTTATGTTATAAAACAAAGGTTGTTTTTGAAACAAATAATAACCAATTAAGTTTTGTAAATTAAACTAGTTTTTATTTTTCAAAACTATTAACTTAGTACTTTCCTATTAACTTAAAATTGGTTATTCCAAGTCGCGACAAACTTAGTTTTAATAGGTTATTTAAAAACTAAGTGTCCTGAGAGATGAAAGGGTTCATCAAAATGTCACGACTAAAATATATACTAAAATTGGCTCTTGCGACCCTATTTGGTAAATATTAAAATTAACCCATAATTAAAATCAATAGTCTATGCCATCCTATCACAAGCTACACTTGGAACGTAATGCGAACCATCAGTGTTTGGAGCCACAGCACCGCACTTGATGTCTAGCTTATCCTTCCAAGGTGCAAGGGTTTCGTTGACACATCCGGCCCTTCCACAAGTACCTTATTTTAGGACGACTATTACTTTTTCTTTTCTCATCACATGCTCCAGCTGTCTTGAAAGTAAAAAAAGTCGGCATAGATGAGGCTAAACGTATCAATGCATAGACAAGAGTTGTCTTAGCGGCCTCATATCCGAGAGTTGTGCAATTCTCACAAGTGACACTCGTTGTCAGTCTGCCTAGTCACTTACTAAAGTGTATGCCACAGCTACCTTTAATACTGACCTAGCCAGATTCTCATTCCTTGTTCTAATTACTGTAATGGGTCATTAATTAAATAAGGAAATATACATCGAAAATACTAATTAAAATCTCTTTGCTTATGTAACAGATGACTAATGAAAACAACTCCTTCGTTCTCAAGTCTATACTTGAAAAGGAAAAACTGAATAACACCAACTTTCTCGAATGGCACCGCAATCTGAGAATAGTTCTCAAGATGGCGAAAAAGCTATATATCTTAGATGGCCCAGTCCCTATCGAGCCTGAAAGTAACACTACTGCTGCTCGTAAGGCATTGGAAAAGCATAACGAGGATGCCGTTGAGGTAGCCTGCCTTATGCAAGCCACCATGTCTCCTGAACTTCAGAAGAACATGGAAGATAAAGATGCTTATGACATGATCCAGCAACTGAAAGGCATGTTTCAGAAACAAGCCCGACAGGAGCGATATGACACCATGAAACAGCTCATAAGCTGTAAAATGCACGAAGGATCATGTGTCAGTACTCATGTGCTTAAGATGAAAGGGTACATTGACCAGATGAACAAACTTGGTTATCCCCTGCAAGATGAAATGGCAGCGGACTTCATCTTGAACTCTCTCCCTAGCTCGTATGACCAGTTCATTATGAACTATAATATGAATGCTTGGGTAAAGACTGTGCCTGAGCTACATGGTATGCTCAAAACGGCCGAGATGAACATTCCACATAAAACCAACCAAATTCTGATGGTCAAATCTGGTGGTGTTAAGAAGCCCAACAACAAGAAAAGGGCTCATAACAACAAAGGCAAAGGAAAAGCTCCTGTTGCTGCCAAACCTGCCACCAACAAGAGTAAACAAGCTGTGAAAGCCCCTCTTTCTGAAGAGCGGCAATGCTATGAGTGTAACAAGATGGGGCACTGGAAACGCAACTGCCCCGAGTATCTTGCCAAGCTCAAGGTGAAGAAGGCTAATGGAGAAGGCACTTCTTCAGGTATTCTGATATATGTTATTGAACTTTTCACTGTTTCTAGCAACACATGGGTATTTGATACCGGATGTGGTTATCACATTGTTAATGTCTTGCAAGAGCCTGAGAAGTGGAGGAAACTGAAACCAGGGAGCATGGAGCTCATTGTTGGCGATGGGAAGAAAGTCCCAGTTCTAGCAACTGGCACATTTAATCTTACATGTCCTTCTGGTCTTATTGTTGTTTTGAACAATTGTCTTTTTGCACCTGGTTTAACCAGGAACATCATTTCAGTTTCGTTGTTGTTTGAACAAGGTTTTAAGTACGCTTTTAATGGTATTGCTATTTCTGCCTACTTGAATAATATCTTTTATTTTGAGGCTAAACCTCGAAATGGTATTTATGAGATAAATGTTCAAACTGACAATAATATATATAATCTTTCTAAACGCAACAAAGCTGGTATTAATGAAACATTTTCTATGGCATTGTAGACTTGGACACATAAGTAAGGCACGCATAAAATGGCTCCAATCTAATGGGATTCTTGAATCCACTAGACAGGACTCCTTTGATGATTGCGAATCTTGCTTAGCTGGCAAACTCACAAAACGTCCCTTCACTGGTGTTGGTGAACGGGCCAATGGTCTGCTAGGACTCATTCACACTGATGTATGTGGCCCTTTCAGAACCATGACAAGAAACCATGAAAAATATTTCGTTACTTTCATTGACGATTATAGTCGATATGCTTATGTCTATCTTATGAAGCACAAGCATGAAACTTTTGAAAAGTTCAAAGAGTTTCAAAATGAAGTAGAAAACCAACTTACTAGAAAGATAAAAATACTTCGATCAGATCGAGGTGGCGAATACCTCAGCTTAGAGTTCCTCAATCATCTCAAAGAGTGTGGAATAATTTCAGAACCCACTCCACCTAGCACACCCCAACTTAATGGCGTGAGCGAAAGGAGAAATCGAACCCTACTTAATATGGTTCGATCGATGATGTGTAGAACTAACTTGCCTCACTCCTTTTGGGGTTATGCTCTTATGACTGCCGCTCGCATTGTCAATCTGGCTCCGACTAAAAAGGTAAACAAAACCCCATATGAGATATGGCATGGGTGTAAACCCAATTTGGAATACCTTAGAGTATGGGGATGTGATGCATACATCACAAGTGATTCTGATGATAAGCTCGATCCTCGAGGCGAAAAGGTTGTTTTCGTCGGATACTATAAAAGAAGCGGATATTATTTCTACCATCCTGATGCAAATGTTATTTCCATCAAAAGGAAGGGGCACTTTCTCGAGGAAGAACTTCTTAATCGAGGAACTAGAAATAATGTTGTTGATCTTGAAGAAATTCGAGAACCAACAACAACCGCTGATGAAGTCGGAACGTCTGAACAACAAGAAATTGTTGCTGATGAATCAGACATGAACACAGGCGTTCACAGAAGTAGCAGGACTCGTAAAGAACCTGACAGATACCTTTGGCATCTCGAAGGTGCTGAAGTCTTGGTAGTAGATGAGTCTAATGACGAACCTGCTAACTACAAATCTGCTATCTCAGATCCTGAATCTGCGAAATGGCTGGAAGCCATGAACGCTGAGATGCAATCTATGCGTGATAATCAAGTCTGGGACTTGGTTGAGCTACCTCCAGAATCTCGGGCAGTAGGGAGCAAATGGATTTTCAAAAGAAAATCCGATATGCATGGAAATGTACACACCTTTAAAGCACGGCTAGTTGCGAAGGGTTTCACTCAAACTCAGGGTATTGACTATGATGAAACTTTCTCGCCCGTTGCTATGATCAAATCGATCAGGATATTACTTGCCATAGCCGCGTACTATGACTACGAGATATGGCAAATGGATATCAAAACCGCTTTTCTTAATGGGCATCTCTCTGAAGATGTCTATATGGTTCAGCCTGAAGGTTTTGTCGATCCTAAATATCCAAGTAGAGTGTGTAAGCTGAATAAGTCCATTTATGGACTCAAACAGGCATCTCGTAGCTGGAATCTTCGTTTTGACCAGAAGATCAAAGAGTTTGGTTTTTTCAAAAATGAAGATGAGCCTTGTGTTTACAGAAAGGCTAGTGGGAGCACTATATCATTCCTCATTCTGTATGTGGATGATATACTAATCATTGGAAATAACATCCCTATGCTTAATGAAGTTAAACACTATTTGGGATCTTGTTTCGCAATGAAAGATCTTGGAGAAGCAGCTTATATTCTGGGAATCAAGATCTACAGAGATAGATCTAAGCGGCTTCTAGGGCTAAGTCAAAGTACATACATAGACAAAATAATGACACGCTTTAAGATGGAAAACTCCAAGAAAGGAGGTGTTCCTATGACTAAAGGGACTGTGTTGGACAAATCGCAATCTCCCTCAACGGACGTTGAAATTAAGCGAATGGAAGCAGTTCCATATGCTTCAGCGATTGGTTCTATCATGTATGCTATGTTATGTACTAGACCTGACGTCTCGTATGCTCTGAGCATGACTAGTCGTTATCAGCAAACTCCTGGCATCGCCCATTGGACTGCTGTCAAGAACATTCTGAAGTATCTGAGAAGAACTAAAGATATGTTCTTAGTATTTGGAGGAGTAGAAGAAGATCTCACTGTAAGATGTTACACTGATGCCAGTTTTCAAACTGACCGAGATGATTCTCGCTCACAATCAGGTTTCGTATTCACTCTAAATGGAGGAGCTATCTCATGGAAAAGCTCCAAGCAGAGTGTGGTGGCAGATTCAACCACCGAATCTGAATATATAGCCGCATCAGATGCTGCAAAGGAGGCTGCTTGGATGAAGAAATTCATAACCGATCTCGATGTGGTTCCTAGCATTAAGAAACCCATCGAAATATTCTGTGATAACACAGGTGCTATTGCTCAAGCCAAAGAGCCCAGGTCTCATCACAAGGCCAAGCACATTCTAAGAAAGTTCCACTACATACGGGAAATTGTGGAACGTGGAGACATCGTAATAAGCAAAGTAGACACAGATCAAAACCTAGCAGACCCGTTTACTAAGCCCATGACTCAGGACAAACATGATCAGCACGTGGATGCTATCGGGCTTAGATTAGCTAGCCATATGTTTTGATTTAGTATTTGGATGTACGAACATTCAAACAGTTGTACCTTTTGAATTCACCTTTGATTTACTGGTTAAATGCAAACTTTGAATCTTACAACTGTGTTCGATTTTAATACGTTTAATCCATGAATCTTGTATTCTAAATTACCCGTAGTCGGTCAGACTCGTGGGAACGACTCTGAATTAAGACTATTCTGACTTTGGACTCAAGGAGTTGACTTCCAAACTCACAGGCCTCATTATGAATGATGTTGGATGTAACTCGCATCAAATCATCTTCATGGATCCTAGTCATAAGATGTTTTGATATTGGTATACTCATTTAGTATCCTTTGACCTGAGATACATATTAGAACTTCCGTTTACCAAGGATTATTCTTTGATTACTGTCAACCGCTGTCGCGTAACTGCCAGTCATAAAGGCTTTAATTGGGAATAGTTCTGAAGTTCAGTGGGAGTTGTATGTAGTCGATAAGGGATTCTGTACTCTTACATGATATGTAATAGTTAGACATTGTGGCGCCCTCGTTGATTCAAACTGGTGAAGTGTAAGGCCTTACCCAAACTTACTGTGTGTTTGTTCGGACCACTTTGACTCTTGCTCGAGAACAATAATAATTGAACACCATATGAGAATGAACTTGATCCATGTCTCATTAATTCAATTTATGTCTTTTACAGAAAGGATGAATGACAATAATTACCATAAGTCTATTGACTTGCAACAGTAATTTGTTACTAATAGCAAGGTGTTTTGGTTAATGACTTTAAAGTGTCATAACTTGTTGGGGGCAGCCATGTGCAGCTAGAGCACCGCTGACTGTCTGTGTTAAGGATTTTATCGAAGGCCGTCCAAGTGGGAGATTGTTGGATTTATATGTACGGGTTCGATAAGTTAACGCTACTGACCGAGCTATGACCCGTAAGAGTTACACCTTGGGCAACGGACATTAAATCCACTTAATTCGATTAACTGGTGATCACGAACAATTAAAGGAACGAAATATATTGAGCTTCGGGGCTAAGAGATAATTAGGGGTGTTAACCTAAATATATATATATTACTATATATATATTTCTAGATCTATTGTCTTCTATTATTGTTGCCACCTTTTGAGTTGTAAGCCATCACAAATAATGGAAGTTACAGGGAGGCTCGGTGGATCTGTTTGTAATAAACAAATGGTTCTGCATCTTGCTTTTAGAATATGCAAAAGGTTAAATGCTCCACCGATTATCATCTATATTATATATGGAAAAGGTACTTTTACTTGCATATATAAATGAAGTCTATATCTTCCACTAGAGAATGACAGACGAAAATTTTTCACAAAAATAAAAGCATTGGCCTTTTAAAAGCTAAAGAAAATTCTCGGCTTCAAGTTTTAAAAACGAAAATACATATTCTTTTTCGAGTAGATAGGTTTTGAAAGAAAAAGGATCTCAAGTATTGTTCAATCGCTGCTGTTCAGTTGAACACCACCGGTTACCCGACGCGCCCCGTTTTAGTTCGTGTTCTAGCAACTCGTTCGTTGTACCTCGGTGTCTCACACGGTTAATTATTAACCACAAGGGTATAATTTTTCTCATCGGTAGATTAATTATTTTACATA
Organism: Helianthus tuberosus; assembly: GCA_030545235.1. Lineage (NCBI taxonomy): Eukaryota > Viridiplantae > Streptophyta > Magnoliopsida > Asterales > Asteraceae > Helianthus > Helianthus tuberosus. Next base: position 1,200 of record JARYGA010052159.1, on the reverse strand, counting down.
CTGTATTTGCATGTCTGTAACCATGATCCTGTTCGGTTCACTTTTTGGTGTTGATTAATATATTTATTCCGCTGCGTTTATTAATTACCTTTTAATTAATAATATATATCAAACCCGTTTTGATAAAAAGTAAAATTGACACCACTGAAAACCCAACAGGTCACTAGTGACCTAAGCATGTTAAGATCCTAAAAGAAAAGGTTCAAACTATAGAAGTTTCATTTTTGAACAAGCCTTGGTGCACAAGGGTCGGATCTAGGGCTGCAAAAAGAACCAAATGAACGCGAACAGGACTATGTTCGTGTTCGTTCGTTAAGAAATAAGTGTTTACGAATTGTTCATGAACACTTAACGAACGAGATTTTATGTTTGTGTTCGTTTGTTAAGGAAATGGACTTATTCGTGTTCGTTTGTGTTTGTTTGTTAATTTTAGGCGACGAACGAAAAGAAACGTTGATGAACACAAATGAGCATAAACTAATGTTCATGAGCACAAATGGAAACAAACGAACACAAACTAGCGTTCGTGAACAGAATATATAATACACTGACACTAGTTAAATATTTTATTAGTCGGTATTTTGAAGTATTTAAATAAAATATAAAAACTAAAAATACTAATGAACTATCGAACGCATTACCAAACGTTCACGAACATAGATGAACGAAAGCCGCCTTTGTTCATGTTCGTTCATTTAACTAAACGAATGAAATTTCTTGTTCGTGTTCGTTTGTTTAATAAACGAATGAACACATTACCGAACGTTCACGAACATAAATGCACGAACGCCGCATTTGTTCATGTTCGTTCATTTAACTAAACGAACGAAATTTCTTGTCCATGTTCGCTTGTTTAATAAACGAACAAACACAAACGAACTTCTCACCGAACAGTTAACGAACTATTCAAGGAGCGTTTGGTTCATCAACAGCCCTAATCAGATCCTCAAAACCGGTTCAACCATGAACCACAAAACAAATATAAACTTGGGTTTCTTATGTAATATAAACATAATCAAACTTGAATAGATTTTAACAAAAATATTTACTTAAAAATCAGTTTGATTCTTATACTTACAACTAGATCAAGAAAATTAGAAAAGTCTAAAAATACAAACCGAACCAATACAGTCGGTTCTGACCCGACCCGACCCGGTTCAGGCTCAGTTTTAAAAATTTGATGGAAATAAAATACGATCA
>JARYGA010052158.1:0-32711 GCA_030545235.1 Helianthus tuberosus | reverse complement strand
AGATCTTCGGAATCTGAAGTGCAGAGCAAATCTTTTATAATCTGGGTGGGAGCTAATCTTGAAATGATGAAAACCTAAAAAAGTTTAACAAGTTCATTAAGTTGAAACTTGAAATATTTTTTTTTTTGAAAACTTGAAAGAAAAAGTCAGATGGTTCGTGAATTGGGTCAACCAAGGTCATTAACTTGGACTTGGTCGACAAATCGAGTAACCAGGGTCATTAACTTGGACCTGGATATTTGAGTGGATATAAAATCTGATTAAAATCAAAAAGTTCGGAAAAATTGAAATTTTTTGAAAGTTAATAGTGGGTTCATACGAATCTACCTCAGTAGATCCATCCGAATCAGCAAGCTCATTCAAAAGCCCGAGTGTGGGTTCGTACGAACCAAGAACAGTGGATATATAAATGCTGACCGTTAGTAGCAGTCCATTCGCAACTTGTGTTCATCCGGAGAAACTTATCTTTTCTCTCAATTTTTCAAGATTTTTTATAACGAAACTCTTCCCAAATTTCTAAAATTGTGGTGTTGGCTAACACAACATACACAATGGGTAAGGTATGAGTTCATTTATCATCGTTTTAATCGGTTAATTGTAGATCCGTTTAACTGTCGGCACAAGAATCTTAGATCTACGCTGTGTTTGTGATTAAATCTTGAAATTGGTTTCATAAATCATCAAATCGACGCACATATGATGCTAATCTTCCATTAATTTGGTGATTTCAAACAAAATTTTGATCTTGAATTTGTGATGTTCATAACTGTTGAAATGTCAAGTAGTTATGGATCTACTTGATCCGTTCGAATGGACTCGATCCGTAATTGTATGTTGATTTGTTACTGATTATCCATCCTCATGTATTTTTCCATTCGTATATGTGTTGATCCGTTCATGTTCATCCGTTAATATTTGTTGATCCGTTGTTATGTTCATCCGTAGTTGATTGTTGTTCATTGAAAATTTTCGAAGTGTTAGAAAATATTATAAGTGTCAAATTTTTCTCGATAAACATTCTTTAGTGTGTGACTGATTATGGTGTTTGTACAGGCTAGGAGTTCGAATTTTGATGCCAGGCACAACATTTGCTGCACGCTTGATAAGAAACTTCCATAAATGACGCCATTTGGAGATGTTTTGGATTTTATCGAGAGAAGTCGTATAAGAAAGGCATTGACTTACACACACAAATGCTACAAATCACACATCGAGTGTTTCTGGAATGCTGCTAGTTATGATAAAGCTCAAAAGACGATATTTTCTGCAACGAAGTTGAAAGATGAGAATGGAAAAGATATTGATGTTGAGGTTAAGATCAAAGTCAAAGACGTTCGAAGGGTGTTAGAGTTAAAGGATAAAGATGATGATCCCATTCAAGTTCCTGAACGTTTGTGCAAAGGCCTATGGTTTAGAATGGGATACGCAGGAACTGTGAATGATGCTCAGTTTATCAAGTCGAATTTATCAATGCCGTATAAATTTCTTGTGCACTCTACGATTCATGCATTGTATCACAGAAAAGGAGGATTTGATGTTTCTGTAGATTATATCATGTGCATCCTAACGTGTTTGATTCTTAACAGGCCGTATAATATTTCGCAAGTTATATTTAATCACATGGTGGATAATGTCAACGACGAGAAGTTTTTGCAGTATCCGAGGTTCGTGCAAATGCTTCTAGATGATCAGATTGAAAATTTACCAAAGGTAGTAAATGATGAGTTGGTGCTGGATCACATGGACAACGAAACGTTGAAAAGATTACAAGTTTATAAAGGCAAAGAAGAAGGACCACCAGCAAGAAGGAATTTTGCAGCTATTGCTAAACCTGATTACGTGCCACCTCCAAACGATAAGTGGAGACATGACGATAGTGGTTCGGATAATGAAGATAAGAAGATGGAGTTGTTTATAAATAAGAGATCTAAGTGGTGGATTAAAGATGACGACAAATAGAAGAAAGAGAAAGCTGCCACTCAGAGAACTCCGAAGGCCACTAAGAGAACAACAAAGAAAACAACACCAACTACACCAGATCTAGTTGATGAACCTTCAGAGGATGAAGCTCAACCTGGTGGTGACAACATTGAAGGTGGAAATGTTGGTTCGTCTCAGCAAGATATTACAGTTGAAGAAATAGAAAATATTATTGCTGCTGATGATGCTGAGAATGTTGAGAAGGTTGGTGGTGATGATTAAGTTGAAGGTGTTGTTCGTACTGATAGCAGCGAAACGGAAAACGACATTGATATAACACAAATTGCACCAACAACTGGCCACAACTGCAAAAGGGGGAGAAAAGTAAGGCCATCAAGGAAGAGAAAGAATAGTGATGAAGAAGAAGCTTCATATGAACCTATGACTACCGAGAAAGAAAAATTGAAGAAAGGCAAAGGAAGAATGAAGCGTATGTCTCAACCTACAGACGATTCTCCAAGAAAGTTAAAGGCTTGTAAGCCTACACAAAGACCTGTAGAAAGAGTTGAACTTCTGCAGTAGAGGTTCCAGTTGTTGAAGTTGAGATGCATATTGCTACACCTCAAAGGTCATTGTTTCAAGAGTCTATTCCGATTTAGACTGAACAGGTACATGTTACTCCACCTCAGCAACAATATAATGTTGAAGAACCCGGTTCTACATCGAAGAAAACAACAACTCCTCAGCAACAAGGTTCTGGTATTAGTTTTCCAGAAATTCCATTCAATCTTGGTGCTGGTTCAACACGTCTTGAAGATATTGGAGATATGCTGTTCTTTAATGATGAACGAGTTGATGCTGTACAAAAGAGGGTTGAAGAGTTAGAGAAAGCGAAAGCTGCTACAGATGAAAAGCTTAAAGCTTCTGATGAAAAGCTCAAGAACGTTGAAGCTGAAAATGTAGTTCTAAAGAATGAAGTTCTAGCTCTAAATGAAAAAGTTGAAGAACTTCAGGCTGGAAACACTGCACTGAATGAAGTTGTTAATGAGTTATTAATGACTAATGAAAAATTAAATGCTACTAATGTATCTTTGGGTGCAGAGAATGAGCTTATAAAGAAAGTGATGGAAGATCTTTAGGCAGACAAAGACATCAAGACCAAGCAACTGGAAAAGTTGTACGCTGTGATTGAAGTTAGTCTTGGCTTGAATGTTGATGCAACTTTTGATCAAATTGGAATCCAAAGAGCTGAGGCTCAGAGGATTGAATATGAAAGACGAGATGCTGAAGAAGCTACTGAAGCTGCAAAAGATAAAGGAAAGGGTAAAGCTACTGAAGATGTTGTAGAATCCTCGAGTAATCAGGGCAATGATAAAGCTGATGATACTGTTCCGGATATCTCTCTATTCAATCTCGTGGGTACGCCAGTGTCTGTGCCATATAGTAAAGAAGAAACTATATAGTAAAGAAGAAACTAAAAGGCGTATAGAAGTTGAATGTTGTAGAATGAAATCAAAGAAAGATGATGATAAAGACGACGACGAGGATGAAGAGGAAGAGGATTTAGAAGAACTTTTCAGAGAGATAGATGATTATCATTTTAGTGGTGATGAAGGTAATGACGATGATGATGGTCAGGGTGGTAATGGTGGTGCTTTGATTGTAAGACCTTCTGGTGGCCATAAAGTCCTTGATTATCTTGATGATTCATGAAATGAAGAGCGTGAGGATGTTCATCCTCAGGGGAAGTCTACATTAGGAGCTGCTCATGATGAATCTGTGTATGTATTCTCTTCTACTCCCAAGGTAATATACTTGAGTCATGATATCGAGGAAGGGGAGTTAGTTGAAAGCTGGATAAGGGAGAGTATGATGGAAGCACTGGGCATAAATGATGAAAATTTCAACTTTGACTTTGAGAAAGATGTTGAAAATGCTCCTGATAGTGAATATGTCTTCAAAATGGTAGATGAAGATGATAACTTCGACGATGTTGTCGTGGAAGATGATTCAGAGTCTGATCAAGATGTGCCATTTCACTACTCTAGCAAAGACTCTGAGGATTTCCCAACATTCGCCGAATTATTCAGAACACACAACAAAGACGAATTGAGAAGAAAAGTTGCAGAAAAGATAAGTACAGATGGTGCCCCGAGAACATTATCGAAAGAAGAACTCCGAGAAGAGAGAAAGAAGTGGTTCAAACCAATGACTAAGGAAAGAAAGTTCAAGCGACCACTGAAGTTCTTTACTAGACATCCAGATCGATCTCTTGGAGATATTCTATCTTGGGATACATAGAAGATTTGAAAGTCTATGCTATCAATAGAGAGTTTGGAGTTCAATACTTAGAATTCGTCAAAGACTTGAAAGCGCTGCCATGGTGGGATGTTGAAGACTTAGTGAAGACGAAGAACATTCAGCAGTGTTTGTGGGGTCCAGAGGTGAGATTACATGAACAAAAGCTTTGGTATTACATTCGTGCTCAAGCAAATGCAAATTTCCAGAGTGGAAATCTCACTATCTAAAGCGAGTTATAAAAGTGGATCCGGTGACTAGTGAAAAGGATATCACGTTACATGTCAAGAGGCCGAGATGTATGAAGAATATGCCCTTGAAGGAGATGGAACAGGATTTCTATAAAGACTTCAAAGGGTGGATTTATGATCCTATGATATGTCAAGCGGTGATTACTTTGCAAGATAAAGATTGTGTTTGGAGGTATATACGGGTGCTCAACCCTATGTGGCTTTTGAACTGTTCAAAGAAAGATATCGAGTGCTTGTTCTTCAACAAGATCATGTACTATGAAGCAGACAAAGAACAAGCCTTGCAATATCAGAAGCTGGTTAGGGTATGCTTTGAAAAAGAAATAAACTCTGGTCACTACTGGAAGACTAATTGGAGAGACCTTGAACGTCAAGAGTTTTTGAAGAAGGAAAGACATGATGCAATGATGAATGAAAGGATGAAGAAAGCTGCATTCTTGGCAAGCTTGAAACTTCCTAACTACAAGTCTATTCCTACTGATCAAACTCCAATAGAGAAGGAAGAAAATAAAAAGATCAGGCTCACCAAGTTCTTCGATTACACAGATGTTGGAAGAGAATGGTGGTTGACCAAAGGCAGATTTGAATATCGAGCACAGAAGATAGAGCAAGAAGAGCAAAGACACAGGAAAAGAAGGTCTGGGAGAAGAGCTTAATGAAGACTGTACGAGATGACTACAGCTACATCCAAGGGGGAGTCTGTGAATACATATGTCTGTAGCTTCCGTCTTGTATCGAGTCTTAGTTTATAGTTGATTATATGTTATTGTATGTAATCCATTACGATCTGAAAGGTGTTTTGATATAATAGTCCATTCGTACGGATGGACACAATTGTTGGTTCGTACGGATCAAGGTTGATCCGCTCCTAGGTTCGTACGGATGGACGTGATCTATATATAGGAGTGTTAGGGTCTTCATTTGTAGAACTTTTGACACAGTGGGGAAACTCTGTCAAAATATTTTCTTGGCATTGTAAAGCTTTCTAATCAATGAAAAGATCATTCAACGATATCTCTGTGATTATGTCTACCTACTACAAGGATTCCGCACGTGATACAAGGATCTAGGAAGCCGATCGGAGCATACATCAAACTGAAACGGTCCTCATAATATTGTTAGCAAAATTCAACCCGTTCCTGAAAACCCTAATGCCTCCGTCGATTCCAAGGTGGAAACACCTAAGATGACGTTCCTATTCAAGCAGTTCATGGCTTGAAAACCCCTAAAGTTCACTAGCAAAGAGGGCGCTACCACATTACTTCCATGGTTCGATTCCATCGAACTATCCTTTTTGCAATGCGGCTGCCCTGATAAATTTCGGACCCTCAACGCAACAGGAGTGTTCCGATCGACAACCCTCGATTGGTGGACTTCTGAGCGTAACATACGAGGGAACGACGTAGCCCATGCCCTACCCTGGGCTGACTTGAAGAAGCTGATGAGGGATGAGTTTTGTCCTCCCTATGAACTTCGGAAACTATAAAATGAATTCTGGAATCTGAAGCAAATCAGGGATGATAACGCTGGTCTCACTGCTCGATTCAAGCAGCTAAGCATTTTGTGCCCTGGCCAAGTCGACACTGTTGACAAAGCCATCACCAAGTACATACATTGCCTCCCCACTTCGTTCATCTCGTAGTGTCAGCTTCACCTAAAACTCTCGAGGACACCTTTCGTTTGGCAGCCCGACTCAACAACTGTGTTATTCGTGGGACTTCTGATAAAGTTCCAACGAAGAACGTGCACCAAGCCACAACTGAAACTACCACCGTTGAACCCTCCCCCTCGCAGTCATCCAAGAAAAGCAAGGGCAAGAAGCGGAAGGCTTCAAGCCAAAATTGTGCGGTCGTTAATCTGCAAAACCCTACACTCCTTACATTAGTAGCTGCAACTCCTCACCATGAACCACAACGTAAAGCCTACACCGGGACTCAACCCAAGTGTAACACTTATCTTTACTACCATCCAACCAACGCACCATGTCGTTTGTGCACGAACTGCAATCGGTTTGGGCACTTTTCCGCCCAATGCCACAAACCAGTAACCAATCAAAACCAGGCCGTTATAGCCCAGAACCCTGTTCCTAACGGAGCCCAACCACAGACCACTACTATTCGAGCCTGCTTCAAGTGCGGTGATCTTAATCACCTTGCAAACATCTGTCCTCAACGCGGCAACAACAACAACCAACAACAGCAGCAGTAGCATCAACAAGCTCGAGGCAGAGCATTCATCATCACCACCACTCAAGCGCAAAACACCAACGACGTCATAAACGGTAAGTTTCTCATCAACCATGTCTATGCATCTTGTTTATTTAATACTGGCGCGGATAAAAGTTTTGTATCCGTTGAATTCGAACCTATGCTTAAGTGTAGACGTTCAAAGTTTCCTAAATCATTCACTGTCGAAGTCGCTAATGGTAAATCCATCAAAGTTGATTGCGTTCTTTCTAAGTGCTATTTGAATCTCAACGATCATACGTTTCCAATTGGCCTCATACCTATGAAAATGGGTAGTTTCGACATTATAGTAGGTATGGATTGGCTTAGGCGAGGTTGTGCTGAAGTTGTTTGTTCCGATAATTCATTCGTCTTCCTCTTCCCAATGGTGATTCTTTACACGTCTATGGCGAGAAACCTTCTAAGGGTCTCAAGCTTATGTCGTGTACTCAAGTGAACAAATACTTGCGCAAGGGTTCTTTCCCCTTTCTCGCCTACGTTGTGGAAAAGAAGGATAAAGGCCCAAGCATAAGTGACGTTCCCGTCGTTTGTGATTTTCCCAATGTTTTTCCCGACGATCTTCCTGGTCCTCCGCCTGCTTCTTCTGTTGATTTTCGTATCGATTAGTGCCTGGTGCTACGCCTGTCGCTAAGTCTCCTTAACATCTAGCACCCTCAGAAATGAAAGAGCTATCGAGCTAACTTCAAGAGTTTCTTGATAAAGGCTTTATACACCCTAGTACTTCTCCATGGGGCGCTCCCGTTTTATTCGTCAAGAAGAAAGATGGATCATTTCGGATGTGCATTGACTATCGTGAGCTCAACAAGCTCACTGTCAAAAACCGATATCCTCTTCCTCGTATTGATGATCTCTTCGATCAATTACAAGGCACGACTTGCTTTGCTAAGATTGTTCTCCGTTCTGGTTATCATCAAATTCGAGTCCTCGAAGAAGATATACCCAAAACCGCGTTTCGTACACGTTATGGTCATTACGTGTTCGTGGTCATGTCCTTTGGTTTTACAAACGCACCTACGGTTTTCATGGACTTGATGAATCGTGTGTGCAAAACTTATTTAGACCTTTCGTGATCGTCTTCATCGATGATATTCTTATCTATTCCAAGACTCAAGAAGAGCACGAGTGACACTTGCATCTCATCCTTCAGCTTTTATGCGCGAAACGTCTTTACGCCAAATTCTCCAAGTGTGAATTTTGGCTAAAAGAAGTTCAATTCCTTGGTCACACCGTCAACGAGCTTGGGATTCATGTTGACCCTGCAAAGATTGAAGCTGTGAAGAATTAGATTGCTCCTAAGTCTCCGTCTGAAATTCGTTCGTTTCTTGGTCTAGCTGGTTACTATCGTCGTTTCATTTCTAACTTCTCAAAAATCGACATTCCTTTTACTTCCTTGACTAAAAAAGATAAACCTTTTGTTTAGGGTCCTGAACAAGAGGAGTCTTTCCAAACGCTCAAGGACATGCTTTGCAATGCTCCTATCCTTGCTCTTCCCGATAGAAACGATGACTTCGTCATGTACTGCGATGCTTCGAACCTAGGCCTTTGTTGTGTTCTTATGTAGCGGGACAAAGTAATCGCTTACGCATCGAGACAACTCAAAATACATGAGAAAAACTACACTACGCACAATCTTGAACTTGGTGCAGTTGTTTTTGCCTTGAAGATATGGCGACACTACCTTTATGGTACTAAGTGTGTGGTCTTCATCGACCATAAGAGCCTTCAGCATATCTTCAACCAAAAGGAACTGAAGATGCGTCAGCGTCGCTGGGTAGAGTTGTTAAATGACTACGACTGTGAAATTTGCTACCATCCAGGTAAGGCGAATGTCGTGGCCGACTCACTTAGTCGTAAAACTCATGTCAAGAGTGTTCGTTGCTTTCAACTCATCGACGATCTTTGAAACCGCATTTGTGAAGCTCAATACACGTATGTTAACGAGGATAACCTCTATAATGAGATGCAATGTGGTGTAGAAGAAAGTATTGAAACCAAATCCGATGGTATCCAATACTATCACGATCATATTTGGGTTCCTACTTGTGATAACCATTAAGAACTTCTGATGAATGAGGCACATAAATTGTGACATCTGTGGTTATATAATCATTGTACAAACTTCGAACAATTCAATATCAATAAAACAATGTGTTTGATACCAATATTTGTTTATTTATGTTTGACATTTTGCACGTTTTGATTTTTGATCGATTTTAAACTCTATATCGCTTTCAAGAAAGTTATACGTAAACTGATGCATAAACGTAATCAGTTTAACGTGACAAACACTCTAGAACAACAACATAAGCTCAACATACCTTAAATAACCTTTACATAACTTAGAAAATAAGTTTATTCGCTCACAAGGACTATTTGCGTCAAACTGTAAAAGTCTGCCATTTCGCATAGCAACGTACATTCCGGAACATGATCATAAGCTAAACATACCATAAATAACCTTAACATATCTTAGAAATAAGCTTTGAGTGGTTCGGTATGCGAAAATACGCTTATTTGATCAATCAGGGACTAAAAGCGTCAAAAACGGCGTAAGTTTGCATTTACGCGCACATCTTACGTTCTGAACATATCCGGACATCCAAAATTTTTTGTAATCATTAAAATATTCTATTTTAGTGTTTGGAATGCTAAAATACCATTCTTCGCTTAATTTGGATCGTTTTCGTGTCCGTTCGAGTTTCGTCGTAATTAATCGAACAACATGACCGTACGGCCAAACGAACCGACATCCGTGATATTTTCGAGCATATTTTGAGTCCCTACACTTTGACGACCTTGTAGAGCCTTGAAAATGGCTTAACAGGGGTTAAATATGTCAAATAAGTCTTAATATGCATGCAGGGACTAAATGTGTAAATTACAAAACTGTTTCTGATCTGACCTTAGGTCACGGGCCGCGAACGCCTAGGCTAAAGCCTACGCGGGGCGCGACAGACCCCTCAGTGATAGAAACATGTTTTCAACAAACTATTTGCAATTTCAGGGACTTTTAAGCAATTTCTAATGCTTTGGGCTCCAAGTAAACACTTCTCCAAGCAAAGATAGCTGGCTATAACACATGTATGGTCAGGATTCATTGCTTGGGGATCAAATTAACACTTGTAATGATCTTACAAGTCCTCCACAACTATAAATACCCTCCATTTCACCTTGATTCATTGCTCAATTCATACTTTGAACTCTAAGTGGAGGATTTCCTTCTTTGGGAGCCACCTACCTGAGTTCTAGTACCTCTTTTCTAGCCTTTGAACATCTTGTAAGTGTTCTTTCATGGCTTAGTATTTATTTTCAGCCATTTAGAGCTGAAAGTCAAACAGTTTGACCAACAGTTTGACTTTCGGTTTTGACCATCAATTTGTCAAATCAAAGTTCAATTGAACTTTGCAACGTGATTGTAATCACGATGGTTATAATCCTTAGCGATTATACCTACTGATTACCAGTTGACTAGGCGTAGTGACGAGTCAAAGTTTCGGTCAAAATGCGTATTTACGCGCATTTTACAACGGAACTAATTTTAGGTATCAAAACACTTTGTTTTGATACCAAATCAGTTTTCTAAGTTAGTTAAACATGTTTTAACATGTTTAACTTGTCACTACTAGTTTAGTGCTTGTTTAGGGTCGTAAGTTAAGCGGTCTCGACAACCGGTTAGACTTTCGAACCCGACCCGTTTGGTCGATCATTAGGATCCGACCAAACTTATTTAAGTGATCATAGTTGCATAGGGAATAACCTACTGAGGTTATACCTTATGATCACTTAGGTTGGTTAGTTATCCACTAAGTCGTTTATATGCCTATAGAAAATGACCAAAATGCCCTTTTTAAGCGTAAATTCATATTTTGCATATGTGATCAAGTTTTTGACATCTAAACTGATTTAGTAACATATTTAAACATAATTGGGCATGTAAGACTTGACATAAGACATAGATAACCATCCGACCTTATATTTACGCAAACGACGCGTTATAGTAGCTTAAACTACCGTAACGGGTCGAAACGGGTCAAAAGCACTTAGGTTAAGTTTCTAATCAGAATGTTAGGTCTATTAAATCATGCCATATGAGTTCTAATACTCATTTGATTTATAGAACCTCATTCTATCCTATCTCCCGATTTAGGATCCGATTATTAACGTAGTTACCTAGACTAGGTGCCGTTTGATCTCCGTGATCCTTGAAGCTTTATTTGGTCTTTATTTCAAGACTAATAAGCAATCCCAAGTGAGTACATAGTTCCCCTCTTTTACCGCTTTCAAATATTTTTGGGTGAAACACTTGTACTTACATGTTACTTTCAAGTTTTCATTGCTTTTTATGACATATACATGCTATGTTCACCTAGTACACATATAGTACATGATTTCAATTATGTTTTGCTATGTATGTTGACTGAGCATGCTAGCACATTGATTTCATAGACACTTTGTTGCATATGTTTACTCAGCATATGGACACATTGATTTACATCACATTTATGCTATGTATGTTTACTGACCATGCTAGCACATTGATTTCATGAACATTTCTACTATGTATGTTTACTTAGCATACTTAGTACATGGTTTTCACATAGCATGCTTACATTGGTTATGACATTTGGTATGTTTAACGGGACAATAATACATTCATTAACACTGATCACGCCGCTCAGTAGTATGTAATGGTACCATAGGATTTGACAAATCCCGTTCCCGACTTCCTAGGTTTGTTTGGAAGTAGGGAATGACAGAATCCGATATACATAATTGATAAACCTTTAACATGTTAAGGGTTTGTCCGACAGTCGCAAGGCTTGAATGTATGCGATAAACAACTGCATAAATGTTTGTATCCATAAAGCATTGTTTTCTGCAAAACATAACATTTGATTTAAACTTAGGTTTATTCAAAAACATTGTTTTGTACATTTTACCTATGGGGTTGAGTAAATACTATTTATTCACCATACATGACATTTGTTTACACATGGACATTATACATATGGTTTGAGTAAATACTCTTTACTTGCCATACATTTCATTTGATTATACATGACATGGTTTACATTCGACATTGAACATGGTTACACATGAACATTTTTGGACATTGGTTTAAACAAGACATTTTGGCTGATTATTGATAAGTGATTTATATAACGAGGCTATGTGTAATATGATAAAAGCATGGTGGATACGCCGCTGGTACTTCCTATATATAAGTACTTTTATTATATTATATATCGTAGCGTTATTTAAACCACTTCGACAAGACATGAAACATTTTATACAAAGATACGACATTGTTTTACAAACAACATGTTTTACACAAATTCATTTTGCTTGGTTATTTATTTAACCATGCATCATTCTTTTATATCATCTGATTTTCATTTCGATTTTCACATGATTTTATAAAAGAAAACATTTTACAAGGTTCATGATTACTTTTTGTTAAACATTTCATTTAACTACAAGTCATGAATCCTTCATAAACAAAACCTATGTATCTCACAGGCATTTTTATGCTAACGTACCTATTTTTTACATGTGTTTCAGGTGTTAATGTATGATGTTGATTGTGCTACACTTAGGCGGACTCGGGCCTTAGTGACTTAAAAGACAGTTTAGTTATGCAATGTTTTTGTTAAATTCCAAGATAATGTAAACCCTTTACTTAATACAATAAAACTTTAATTGCCATGGTTATGAAACACTAATTCTGTCGCTCCACTCCCTGACGTTTCCGCCGCGGTTTGTTGTTTTATGCGGTCAGGGTGTGACAGAAGAGTTGGTATCAGAGCCAATGGTTATAGGGAATTAGGTTATTAGTAATGCTTTGACCTAGACTATAACCTCTCTAGGACCCTAACACAAGTTATCTTGTGTTTAGATTAAAAAAAAAACAATACACATCACCTATCCTTAGGTGATTACCAAAACATGAACACAAATTTCCAAAACGATTTTGAAATCAATCATCCATTCTTGGATGATTTCTTTTTGGCTTTATGTCACACCCCGACTACGTATAACATACAAGACGTGGCGGAAAACATCGGGGAGTGTTGTAACAGAATTAATTGTTTCAAATCCATGGTAAACAAAGTTGTATTTTATTTATTAAACAAGAGTTACATTGTCTTAACACAGGAAATACAGAGTTTATAACATAATTAAACAAAGTCTATCATCGTTTTTAGTCTCTAAGGCACAGGTCCGCCCTAGTGTCATGATCGTCATCCTATGGAAAAGCACCTGAAAACACATGTGAAAGTAGGTACGTCAGCATAAAAATGCCTGTGAGATACATAGGTTTTGTGAAAATAGGGTTCATGACTTAAGTTTAAGAAAATTTGTTTAATAACAGTCAGTCATGAACCTTGCAAATTTGATTTGTTTTATAAATCGTTTGAAAAACCATAAATTCAGATGATATGTATAAATAAGAGAATAAAGTATGGTTAAATAAATAACCAAGTAAAATGAGTTTGTATAAGATAAGTTGATTGGTAAAACAATGTCTTGTGAAAAGTATGTTATTTGTATAAAAAGTCATATGTCTAAATTGAAATGATTTAAATAACGCTACAATATGTAATACCATACAAACACTTATATATAGGAAGTACTAGCGGCGTATCCACCATGTTTGTATCATATTACACATGCCTCGTTACTTAAATCACTTAAACTAACCACCAATGTATAAAGTCTATGTTTAAACCAATAGTCAAAAGTCCTTGTATAAGCCATGTCAAATGTTTATAAGTCCAAAAGTAGTCAAGTAATGTGTAACAAAAGTTATGTATTGTAAGTAAAGTATTGTCATATAGTCCAAAATGTATAAATGTACAAAACAAAGTATTTTGAATATATCAAAAAGTTATGTTTTGCAAAGTAATGCATGTTACATTGATACAAACATTTATGTGGTAAGTTAACGCATACATTCAAGCCTTGAGACAGTCGGATAACCCTTTTAGCCAAGGTTATCAAAAGAAATGTTTTCGGATTCAGTCATTCCTTACATCCAAACAAACCCGGGATGTCAGGAATGGGATTTGTCAAGTCCTATGGTACCACTACTTACTACCGAGCGGCGTAGCAAATGTTAATGAACGTTATAAAGACCCGTTTGTGCAAACCAAATGTCATAGCAGTTGTATACATGTCATATGAAAACAATGTACTAAGTATGCTAAGGTAACATACAAAGCAGAAAAGTCTTGTAAATCAATGTGCTAGCATGCTATCAGTCAACATACATAGCAGAAATGTAATGTAAAACAATGTACTAAGTATGCACACAATGGACATACATAGCATGAAATGTAATGAAATCATGTACTATAATGTACTAACAAACATAGCCGGTATATGATGTGAAAACAGGAAAGCATGAAAGTAACAAGTAGGCACATGTGTTCCACCCCAAAACAGTTTGAAAACAGTAAAAGAGGGGTTCTATGTACTCACTTGAGATTACTCAGTAGTCCTGGAGTGAAAACCAAACAATGATAGAGATCACGGAATCAAACGGCACCTAATATAGGTAACTATGTTAATAAACCGGACCTAAATCGGAAGATCGGATAGAATGAGGTTTCGTAAACCAAACGAGTATGGAAACTCGTGTAATATGGTTTAACAAACCCTACATACTAAAACGAAACTTAACCTAAGTGTTTACGACCCGTTTAGGTAGCTTATGCTACTTTAACGCGTCGTTCGCGTGAAACGCGTTTGGACCGCCTAACTAGCCCTATGACAAGTATTATATGCCTAAACATGTTACATAATCAGTTATGTGACAAAAGTTTAGGTTACATATGCTTAATTACCAATTATACATGAAAAGGGTATTCTGGTAATTTACCTAAGGCATATAAACTACCTATCATACAACTATTCAAACGAAGCGACCATAGGGTATAACCTTGGAAGGTTATTCCCTACCTACTATGGTCACCTAATGTGTTTGGTCGGATCCTAATGATCGACCAAATAGGTCGGGTTCGAGGTATAAGCGATTTATCAGATCGCTTACCCTACGACCCTAGACAACGTGGTAATCAGTAGGCATAGTCCCAAGGGACTATAACCAACGTGATTACACTCACGTTGCGAAGTTCAAACGAACTTCGCATTGACCATAAACTGGTCAACGCAGAAAGTCAGACTCGAAAAGACTCGAAAAGCAATAAAAGAACGAAAGAATACTTACGAAGGGTCCCCGAATGCTAATCTCGATCCAAGAATCTCAGGTATGAAACAATGGTTTCAACTTAGAGTTTCTAAGATCAAAATTCTAGTGGGTTTTGAAGTTGTGGGGTGGGGTATTTATAGTTTTCGGATAACCGTTAAGATCGTTTGTCGAATATCGTGCCTTAATCGCATCCGTACAAGTGTCGGAACCTTATGGTAGCTAAAAATGATCCTTATCAGCTGACTAGGCAATTGAGAATGTGTGGGTGTGGTTAAAACAGATGGAACCTGCTGTTAGAAACACTTAATCTGGTCTGATAGTCGGACGCGGCCCGCTTTAGGATCACACAAGTCTCAGGCGGGCCGCCTGGCCTTGTCTGATCAGCCACAAGTTTCAGAAATTACAGTTTCAGTCCCTGCACGTATTTAAGGCCATTTTCGTCACTTCTAAGGTCCGTAAAGCCAACTTTAAGGCCCTAAAATGATGCCTAAACATTGTGGACATGAAAAATGTTCAAAAATATGCCGGATGTCGGTTCGTTTGGTCGTACGAATGCGATGTTCGCTTAATTACGACGGAATGCGCACAAGCGCGAAAAACGATCCAAATGACGTGACGAATGGATTTTTGGCAAGCCAAACACTAAAGCATAATATAGTCATGCTTACATAAATTTTTGGATGTCCGGATGTATTCAGAACGTAAGTTATGCGCGAAAGTGCAAACTTGTGCACTTTTTGACACTTTTAGTCCCTGAATGACCCAAAAGTT
This sequence comes from Helianthus tuberosus, assembly GCA_030545235.1. Classification (NCBI taxonomy): domain Eukaryota; kingdom Viridiplantae; phylum Streptophyta; class Magnoliopsida; order Asterales; family Asteraceae; genus Helianthus; species Helianthus tuberosus. The sequence goes on along the minus strand of JARYGA010052158.1, from coordinate 17,013 downwards.
TATTTTAGCATACCGAACCCCTCAAAGCCTATTTCTAAGCTATGTAAAGGATATTTATGGTATGTTTAACTTATGGTCATGTTCCGGAATGTTCGTTACGGTTCAAATTGGCATACTTTCGCAGTTTGTCAAGTTTAGTCCCTGTAAGCGAATTAACTTGTTTTTGCCATACCAAAGCCTTTAAAACTTATTTCTAAGTTATGTAAAGGTTATTTAAGGTATGTTGATGTTCCGGAGTATTTTTCGCATTAAACTGATTACGTTTACGCACCAGTTTGCGTATAACTCTCCAGAAAGTGATATAGAGTTTGAAATTACATAAAAGTTAAAACATGAAAAATGTAAAACACAACCAAACAAACATTGGGATCAAATAACATTGTTTTATTGATATTAGAACTGTTCATAATGATTACAAGCACAGATGTTACAGTCTCCCCTACTTGTGGAAATTTCGTCCCGAAATTTATTTAGAGGAAACTCGTGGGAAAAGATGTGGATATTTCGCTTTCATTTGATCTTCGCGTTCCCAAGTAAACTCGGGTCCAAGTTTTGCTTCCCAGCGAACTTTGACCAAAGGAATGCGCTTGTGTTTAAGCCACTTGACTTCACGTTCCATGATTTCCACTGGTTTCTCAACAAATTTCAGTGTTTTGCCAACACGAATTTCGTCAAGGGGTACGTGGAGGTTCTCATCAGCTAAACACCTCTTGAGATTGGACACGTGAAAAGTTGGATGAACATTTCCAAGTTCAGGAGGTAACTCAAGTCTGTAGGCTACCTTTCCGATTCTTTCGAAGATCTTGAATGGTCCAACGTATCTAGGTGCAAGTTTTCCTTTCTTTCCAAATCTGATCACACCTTTCCAAGGTGAGACCTTAAGTAATACTCGATCACCGACTTGAAATTCCAAAGGTTTGCGTTTTGGATCCGCGTAACTCTTTTGACGGCTCATAGCTGTCTGAAGGTTATCGCGAACTTTCTTGACCTTGTCAGTTGTCTCTAAAATGAGGGCAGGTCCAGTAAGTTGAGCCTCGCCGATCTCATTCCAGCAGACTGGTGAACGACATTTTCGACCATAGAGAGCCTCGAAAGGAGCCATTTTGATACTGGTGTGATAACTGTTGTTGTAGGAGAATTCAATCAACTGAAGATGTGAATCCCAACTACCACCAAAATTGATCACACAAGCTCTAAGCATATCCTCCAGAGTCTGGATTGTTCTCTCAGATTGACCATCCGTTTGCGGATGATAAGCTGTGCTCAGATTAAGTTGGGTCCCCATAGCAGATTGCATGGTTCTCCAAAAGTGAGAAGTGAAACGAGCATCTCTGTCAGAAATGATGTTCAAAGGAACACCATGTCGAGCTACAATTTCATCCACATAGATTTTAGCAAGTCTGTCAGCAGGAAAATCCTCACGGATTGGCAAGAAATGTGCTGACTTAGTAAGACGATCAACAACTACCCAGATGGCATCATGACCTTTCTTTGTGCGTGGAAGTTTGGTAACAAGATCCATAGTAATGTTTTCCCATTTCCAAACTGGGATCTCTGGTTGCACCAATAAACCAGAAGGACGCTGATGTTCAGCCTTAACCTTAAGACAAGTAAGGCATTTTGATACGTATAAGGCAATGTCTTTCTTCATACCAGGCCACCAATAATGAATACGAAGATCCTTATACATCTTATCTGAGCCCGGATGAATAGAATAACGAGACTTATGGGCTTCATCCATAAGCAAGGTACGCTGATTATCCTGGCTTGGGACCCACAAACGGTCCATGAAGTAATACGATCCATTGTCCTTCAGTTCCAGAGCAGGTGTTATGTGATAGGGAAATTCCTTATCCATCAAACCCTGTGAAACACAAGATTATTGCGCCTGAGAAATGCGTGCTTGGATATCGGATCGAGCTTGAATAATAGATTGAACATGTACACAATGAAGCTTAGTACGTTCCTTACGACTCAATGCATCAGCTACGACATTCGCCTTACCAGGATGGTAGCAAATTTCGCAGTCATAGTCGTTTAGAAGCTCCACCCAACGTCGTTGCCTCATGTTGAGTTCTTTCTGGTTGAAGATATGCTGAAGACTTCTGTGGTCAGTGAAAACCACACATTTTGTACCGTACAAATAGTGTCTCCAGATCTTTAGAGAGAAAACAACTGCACCCAACTCAAGATCATGAGTGGTGTAGTTCTTCTCATGTATCTTCAACTGCCTCGATGCATAAGCTATGACTTTGTTCCTTTGCATCAGAACACAGCCAAGACCCAGTTTATGCAATAAACGACGAAATCATCATTGCCCTCAGGAAAAGTTAGAACAGGCGCGTCGCAAAGCTTCCGCTTCAAGTGTTGAAAAGCTTCCTCTTGTTTAAATCCCCAATCAAAGGGTTTGTTCTTCTGAGTTAGAGCAGTTAGAGGAACTGCGATCTTTGAGAAGTTCTCAATGAAGCGGCGGTAATAACCCGCTAGACCAAGAAAAGAACGAACTTCAGTAGGAGTAGTAGGCGTATCCCAATCCTTAATCGCACTGATCTTGGAGGGATCTACATGAATACCTCGTTCGTTGATAATATGTCCTAAAAATTGAACCTCTTTAAGCCAGAATTCACACTTGGAGAATTTGGCGAAAAGTTGCTCTTTCTTTAGGAGTTCCAGAGTAAGACGAAGATGTTGCTCGTGATCAGCTCGCGTCTTAGAGTAAATCAAGATGTCGTCAATAAAAACAATGACGGACTGATCCAAATAAGGTTTGTAGACCCTATTCATTAAGTCCATGAAAACAGCAGGAGCATTAGTCAAACCGAATGGCATGACTGTGAATTCATAGTGCCCATACCGAGTACGAAACGCTGTCTTGGGAATATCTTCTTCATGCACCCAAAGTTGATGATACCCAGAACGTAGATCAATCTTCGAAAAATAAGAAGCGCCCTGTAGCTGATCAAAGAGATCATCAATGCGAGGTAGGGGATATCGATTCTTGATGGTAAGCTTGTTAAGCTCACGATAATCGATACACATCCTAAAAGATCCATCCTTCTTCTTGACAAAAAGAACGGGAGGACCCCAGGGTGAAAAGCTAGGACGGATAAAACCTTTGTCAGAGAGTTCCTGAAGCTGCTTAGACAACTCTTGCATCTCAGATGGCGCAAGACGATATGGAGCTCTGGCAATGGGATTTGCACCAGGTACGAGATCGATGCGGAACTCTACTTGGCGTGCTGGGGATAGACCAGGTAAATCTTCAGGGAAAACTTCAGAATAATCCCGAACGACAGGAATATCTGAAATAGACTTACCCTTGCCTTTATCTTCTGTAACATGTGCTAAGAAAGCCACATAGTTCTTCCGCAGATACTTCCGAGCTTTAAAACAAGACATGAGCTTGAGGCCACCAGACGGTTTCTCACCTTGAACCTGTAGAATCTCGCCTGTCGAAAGCGGCACACGAACGATCTTCTCGAAACAAACTAATTCTGCGTGATGCTTGGATAACCAGTCCATACCCACAATGACGTCGAAGCTTCCAAGTTGCATTGGCGTGAGGTCAATAGGAAAAAGATGATCGTTAAGGTTCAATTGGCAGTTGTGAAGAACAGAGTCAAGAACAATGGGTTCACCACTAGCAACTTCTACTGTCAAAGGTTTACCTAGTTTTGTTCTAGACACGCGAAGTAATGGCTCAAAAGACAATGACACAAAACTCTTGTCGGCACCCGAATCAAAAAGAACAGATGAAGGCTGATTATTAATAAAGAACGTACCGTTCACCACATTATCGTCCGCCTGCGCCTCTTGGGCATTCATGTTAAAAGCTCGGCCTCGAGCCGGAGCCTGATTCTGATTTGGGTTCTGGTTCTGGTTGGCTAGCCTTGGGCACCGGTTCCTGTAGTGGGTCAGATCCCCACAATTGTAGCACGAACCAGGAGGAAAATGAGGTCGTGCAGCTTGACCTTGTTGCAGAGCAAGAGGCGGAGCAACTTGTTGGGCTTGGTTCTGAACTGCCTGGTTCTGGTTAACAGGAATGCGGCAGGTGGCAGCAAGATGACTAGGCCTTCCGCAGTTGGTGCACTGACGACACTGGAGGTGTGGTTGATGATGGCCGTTACACCTGTTGCACAAAGGTGCATTGCCAAAATAAGGCTTCTTTGCGGGTGGTTGCGCAGGCTGATTTGGTGCAGCTTGGGCCTGTGCAGTAACGGCATAGTTTTGGGAAGCCTTTCGCTTCCTTGAACCCTTTGAGGAACCAGAATTCTTCCCATTCTTGTTTTGACCTTTCTTGCTATCCTCCTTGTCAGATGCCTGCTTCTTACCCTTGTCACCCTTTTTATGTAGCTTTCCCTTTCGAACCTGCGACTCAGTCAATGTCGCCGATAACTCGATCGCCTGACGGAGTGTGGCAGGGTTACTACCAGTAAGGATGTCTTGCACTGAGTCAGGTAGGCCGTCGATGTACCTTTCGATAGCCTTGTCAAGTGGGGTAACCATAGTTGGGCAAAGCAGACTCAACTCCTCAAACCTATCAGTATACGCCCGATGCTCACCACTATCTTGCTTCAAATTATCAAACTCTTTCTCCAAAGCTCGCTGCTCATGACGAGGACAGAATTCCCTCATCATAAGGGCTCTAAGTTCAGCCCATGTCTGTGCGAGAGCAACTTCTGCACCTTGGTCCCTCATAACCCCGTTCCACCATGTCAAAGCCCTCTTCTGAAATACGCTCGAAGCAAACTCGACTTTGCAATTGTCAAGACACTGCACGTGGCGGAAAGTATTCTCAATGCTCTCAAACCACTGAAGAAGCCCAGTCGCTCCCTCAGAACCACTAAACTTGAGTGGTTTAGCCGAGTTAAAATCCTTGTATTTGCATGGAGCATTGTTGTTGTTGTTGGCTTGGTTCCATTGAGCAAAGAGATTTGGGAATTGGGCAGCCATCTGCTGCGCAATAATTTCTGCCAGCTCGGCAGTCGCTATCTGGTTCTCGCGTCGAGGAGGCATTCTAAAAGAGGAAAACATGAAAAGAAACGAGTGAGATGATTGGATGAAGAGAATGAGATAAAACAAAGTCAACAAAAGCAAAGATGGTGGTCATTCGTCCGCATTACCAAGCAAACAAACAACACACAGTGACTAATCAAAGTAAATGGATAAAAAATAATGTATTACGAAGACATGCTCGCCTATAAGTGAACACTCATCCCAAGAATTCCCAGGTAAGCACAACTGGTCTCGCGTCTGGTTGAGATGTATACGAAGTGCTTGCCTAGACAGAAAACTCAGAATACAGGCATTCACTCTTCCAGTTTGCACGTGTTCACATTATTTATAACCCAAAACGTTGACGAGATTTTGAAAATTTGAAGGCACAAGGCCAAAAATTTTAGTTAAACTGGAAGGGTTCAAAACCTTACAATAGAGGGTTCAAAACCTTGTAATAAATTATCCAAAAACAGATAATTGTTTTTCAAAAATCGTTTCGGAAAAATTTGGTTTCTTGTTTTGATAATCACCTAAGGATAGGAGATGTACATGTTTTAAGATCTAAACACAAGATAACTTGTGTTAGGGTCCTAGAAAGGTTATAGTCTAGGTCAAAGCATTACTAATAACCTAATTCCCTATAACCATTGGCTCTGATACCAACTCTTCTGTCACACCCCGACCACGTATAACATACAAGACGTGGCGGAAAACGTCGGGGAGTGTTGTAACAAAATTAATTGTTTCAAATCCATGGCAAACAAAGTTGTATTTTATTTATTAAACAAGAGTTACATTGTCTTAACACAGGAAATACAGAGTTTATAACATAATTAAACAAAGTCTATCATCGTTTTTAGTCTCTAAGGCACAGGTCCGCCCTAGTGTCATGATCGTCATCCTATGGAAAAGCACCTGAAAACACATGTGAAAGTAGGTACGTCAGCATAAAAATGCCTGTGAGATACATAGGTTTTGTGAAAATAGGGTTCATGACTTAAGTTTAAGAAAATTTGTTTAATAACAGTCAGTCATGAACCTTGCAAATTTGATTTGTTTTATAAATCGTTTGAAAAACCATAAATTCAAATGATATGTATAAATAAGAGAATAAAGTATGGTTAAATAAATAACCAAGTAAAATGAGTTTGTATAAGATAAGTTGATTGGTAAAACAATGTCTTGTGAAAAGTATGTTATTTGTATAAAAAGTCATATGTCTAAATTGAAATGATTTAAATAACGCTACAATATGTAATACCATACAAACACTTATATATAGGAAGTACTAGCGGCGTATCCACCATGTTTGTATCATATTACACATGCCTCGTTACTTAAATCACTTAAACTAACCACCAATGTATAAAGTCTATGTTTAAACCAATAGTCAAAAGTCCTTGTATAAGCCATGTCAAATGTTTATAAGTCCAAAAGTAGTCAAGTAATGTGTAACAAAAGTTATGTATTGTAAGTAAAGTATTGTCATATAGTCCAAAATGTATAAATGTACAAAACAAAGTATTTTGAATATATCAAAAAGTTATGTTTTGCAAAGTAATGCATGTTACATTGATACAAACATTTATGTGGTAAGTTAACGCATACATTCAAGCCTTGAGACAGTCGGATAACCCTTTTAGCCAAGGTTATCAAAATAAATGTTTTCGGATTCAGTCATTCCTTACATCCAAACAAACCCGGGATGTCAGGAATGGGATTTGTCAAGTCCTATGGTACCACTACTTACTACCGAGCGGCGTAGCAAATGTTAATGAACGTTATAAAGACCCGTTTGTGCAAACCAAATGTCATAGCAGTTGTATACATGTCATATGAAAACAATGTACTAAGTATGCTAAGTTAACATACAAAGCAGAAAAGTCTTGTAAATCAATGTGCTAGCATGCTATCAGTCAACATACATAGCAGAAATGTAATGTAAAACAATGTACTAAGTATGCACACAATGGACATACATAGCATGAAATGTAATGAAATCATGTACTATAATGTACTAACAAACATAGCCGGTATATGATGTGAAAACATGAAAGCATGAAAGTAACAAGTAGGCACATGTGTTCCACCCCAAAACAGTTTGAAAACAGTAAAAGAGGGGTTCTATGTACTCACTTGAGATTACTCAGTAGTCCTGGAGTGAAAACCAAACAATGATAGAGATCACAGAATCAAACGGCACCTAATATAGGTAACTATGTTAATAAACCGGACCTAAATCGGAAGATCGGATAGAATGAGGTTTCGTAAACCAAACGAGTATGGAAACTCGTGTAATATGGTTTAACAAACCCTACATACTAAAACGAAACTTAACCTAAGTGTTTACGACCCATTACGACCCGTTTAGGTAGCTTATGCTACTTTAACGCGTCGTTCGCGTGAAACGCGTTCGGACCGCCTAACTAGCCCTATGACAAGTATTATATGCCTAAACATGTTACATAATCAGTTATGTGACAAAAGTTTAGGTTACATATGCTTAATTACCAATTATACATGAAAAGGGTATTCTGGTAATTTACCTAAGGCATATAAACTACCTATCATACAACTATTCAAACGAAGCGACCATAGGGTATAACCTTGGAAGGTTATTCCCTACCTACTATGGTCACCTAATGTGTTTGGTCGGATCCTAATGATCGACCAAATAGGTCGGGTTCGAGGTATAAGCGATTTATCAGATCGCTTACCCTACGACCCTAGACAACGTGGTAATCAGTAGGCATAGTCCCAAGGGACTATAACCAACGTGATTACACTCACGTTGCGAAGTTCAAACGAACTTCGCATTGACCATAAACTGGTCAACGCAGAAAGTCAAACAAAGTTTGACTTTCAGACTCGAAAAGACTCGAAAAGCAATAAAAGAACGAAAGAATACTTACGAAGGGTCCCCGAATGCTAATCTCGATCCAAGAATCTCAGGTATGAAACAATGGTTTCAACTTAGAGTTTCTAAGATCAAAATTCTAGTGGGTTTTGAAGTTGTGGGGTGGGGTATTTATAGTTTTCGGATAACCGTTAAGATCGTTTGTCGAATATCGTGCCTTAATCGCATCCGTACAAGTGTCGGAACCTTATGGTAGCTAAAAATGATCCTTATCAGCTGACTAGGCAATTGAGAATGTGTGGGTGTGGTTAAAACAGCTGGAACCTGCTGTTAGAAACACTTAATCTGGTCTGATAGTCGGACGCGGCCCGCTTCAGGATCACACAAGTCTCAGGCGGGCCGCCTGGCCTTGTCTGATCAGCCACAAGTTTCAGAAATTACAGTTTCAGTCCCTGCACGTATTTAAGGCCATTTCCGACACTTCTAAGGTCCGTAAAGCCAACTTTAAGGCCCTAAAATGATGCCTAAACATTGTGGACATGAAAAATATTCAAAAATATGCCGGATGTCGGTTCGTTTGGTCGTACGAACGCGATGTTCGCTTAATTACGACGGAATGCGCACAAGCGCGAAAAACGATCCAAATGACGTGACGAATGGATTTTTGGCAAGCCAAACACTAAAGCATAATATAGTCATGCTTACATAAATTTTTGGATGTCCGGATGTATTCAGAACGTAAGTTATGCGCGAAAGTGCAAACTTGTGCACTTTTTGACACTTTTAGTCCCTGAATGACCCAAAAGTTTATTTTAGCATACCGAACCCCTCAAAGCCTATTTCTAAGCTATGTAAAGGATATTTATGGTATGTTTAACTTATGGTCATGTTCTGGAATGTTCGTTACGGTTCAAATTGGCATACTTTCGCAGTTTGTCAAGTTTAGTCCCTGTAAGCGAATTAACTTGTTTTTGCCATACCAAAGCCTTTAAAACTTATTTCTAAGTTATGTAAAGGTTATTTAAGGTATGTTGAGTATATGTTGATGTTCCGGAGTATTTGTCGCATTAAACTGATTACGTTTACGCACCAGTTTGCGTATAACTCTCCAGAAAGTGATATAGAGTTTGAAATTACATAAAAGTTAAAACATGAAAAATGTAAAACACAACCAAACAAACATTGGGATCAAATAACATTGTTTTATTGATATTAGAACTGTTCATAATGATTACAAGCACAGATGTTACACTTTAAGCCTTCCATATTTTCAAAATCTCATCAATGTTTGGGTCTAAATAATGTGAACACGTGCAATCTGGAAGGGTGGATGCCTGTACCCTGAGTTTTCTGTCTAAGGCTAGAGTGTTCGTACAAATCCGCAGTATCGGACCAGTTACTCTTACCTGGGAACTCTTGGGGTGAGTGTCCACTTATAGGTTAAAGCATGTCTTCGCGATACATTATTATAACCAATTTACTTTGATTAGTCACTGTGTGTCGTTTGTTTGTTTTGAGGTAACGAACGAATGACCACCATCCTTACATTTTGTCGATATTTGTAACATCTCATTTTTCATCACATCATCTCACTCGTTTTCTCTCATGTTTCCTCTTTTAGAATGCCTCCTCGACGAAACGGTCAACAACCCGATGCCGAACTGGCAACTATTATAGCACAGCAGATGGCTGCTATGCTACCAAATCTCATCACTCAAATTAACCAAGCCAACAATAACAATAATGCACCTGCTTCGTGCAACTTTAAAAGTTTTAACTCGGCTAAACCACTCAAGTTTAGTGGTTCTGAAGGAGCAACTGGGCTCCTACAATGGGTTGAGAGTCTTGAGAGCACCTTTCGCCATGTTCAGTGTCCAGATAATCATTGTGACAACCCGCACTAAACCAGGTATCCGTACGACTTAATTAATGATGAATTACTGCTTAATTACTGTGCTTGTTTGAACTAGCTGATGAACTGCTACTTGATATCTGATACATGTACTTACTTGCATCATACTTTACGTATCGTCACTACATTATTTACATACTGAACCTTAGTGACAAACATGATGCACAAAAAGCACAGTAGCACAATACACGGATAACCTATTGAACATGCTGATAAAGCCAGCATCAGGCAGACACTACCTCTAAGGCCTGTAAGAGCCTGGGATAGTTGCTACACTAGTGGTGAGTGTAGGGATACAAGGTTGTGGAACTGCGTCTCTAGGGATAAGTCACTATGACTGGATGCGCCTAAAACGTACTCTAAGTACAAAACTCAGCACTTTACACAATAATTCAGCTTTTAGCTAACTTATAAAGTGCCAAAACATGAGAAAAATAACACTAGACACTTTCCAAAGTGTCAGGAATAAGCTGTGTCACTAAAGAGAGTAATAACGACACTTTAAGCTTTGTTAAGCACTTTAACGGATTACTATCCAACCAAACAACCGGACTATACCCGAAACATGAAAATATTGTTATTTTCACTATTTATCTTTCTCTAAGCCAGTTAGGGTCCCTGGATACCCTAACACCCGTCACAACTTACAACACACTAGTAACTAAGTTAAACACTTAACTAACTTAGTTTAACCTAACTAATACTTACCTATCTAGTTGGAATCGGACCAAGACCCCCCCTCCTAACCGTCCCCAACTAAGAGGGGACACACTTGTACCTTGTTGAATATTTTAATCCCACTTGTCTAATATCATCTAGACACATTAACCCTTGAGTATTAACCATTAAGAATTGTCTATAAGATTCAAGTTTAGCACATATGATCATTCATTTCATAACATCACCCAAACACACCTCTCTTTCCTTCTCAAAGCTTTCGGCCGAGATCCCCCATATCCATCCATCATATTTTCGATCTTGTTCATCACATTCCAACATCATACAAGTGTCGAGGGTCGTATACAAGGAGTCTTGGAGCAAACGGAACGCGAAGGACCTCTTTCTTTAGCTTTTATCCACCTCTTTTGCGCATAGATTCTTCCCTAGCCTTGAGCTAGAGGTATAATGCTTAAAACTCATATTTGAACTAATCTAAAGTGGTTAAAAGGATTTTTATCGGATAAAACTCGTTAACATGCAAGATAATGCTTTAAAGTCTACTTAAAACACTAAAAATGGTGGTTAATAGCACTTAAGTTGTGTAAATGATGTAGTATTCGAAATGTATGATTATTTAGACCCGATCTATGATTGTGGTAGCTCGGATCACCATTTAACCCGATGTAGTCATGTTCTTGGATCATGACATAAGGTTATGTTAGAAGATACAAGGGTTAAAAGGTGAAACTCTACCACACATGAAACATGAACTTGTGTAAAAGTATTTTTACTTGCAAAATAGTGTTTAAAACTAGCAGATCTACGTATCTGCAAGTGGTATTTTCAAAGGACCAAGCGTTAAAGAAATCATGTTTTCTAAAAGACGGATCTCACAATAACAAGAATGATATTTAGAACACACAAGTGTGTAAACACTTGTGTAACACAAGTTTCAACAAAATAACTATCTTTGTAAAAATGGACAAGAAGTTGTAAAGACGGAACTTCTCTAAAAACAAGACTTTTACGAAACCGGATTTATTTATAAAAAGATCCACTAAAGGTAATGAGATTTACCTCATATTTTCGGAAAAACTACAAGTTCATGTAATATATGCAATTTGTATATTTTGACTAGTTAAAATGTTGAAAAGTCGTTTGATGACGTTGAGAAAATTGTTGAGTTGATTTGTTAAAGAAAATGATACGCTTGAAAGCGTGGCCACCTCCAGTTACAGAGGAAACTCTGGCGAAATTTTTCTAACAACCTAACACTTAGAACTATTTACACTACAAGTGTTAGAATTATATTTGACATGTTTTCGAAATATAAATTTCGCCATGACTTTATTTACTAAACATTCGGAGGTGGGATTTTCACAAAATTTAACGTGATAAATATATATTTTTCACACACTGTTTATGATTATCTTGTGAAAATGCATAAATATTATTTTTAGAGTAAAAATAATATTCACGAACGTCAACGATCCCAAAATAATACGAACGCTTTCACCATAAATATATAAGTTACACCGGTAATCATATTACCACTCGATTGTTAAAACGTAACTTACGCACTTACGGAAATATTTATGAACGCACATGTATTAAATCCCCCATCCTTGGGAAGGAGATTAATTACCAAGTATTTACAAAATGTAAACACGAAATAGTTGTCTAACTATTTCCCAAAAACATAAACCATGAAGCTAAGGCACGGCCGTCCGTCTAATAGAAATTAGCACATGTAGGTCGTCGCACAGCTGCGTGAGCAGGAGATACTTGGTAGAGACGCTTCACTGTGAGTTCATGTCCCCCTCTTCTCTAACTATTTTCAGTTTTCTTAACTGCGGGGGTGAAATACATGTTACTATGATTACAAGTACTTTATACATGGTATGGTTAGCGTAAGGAGGTTTATTACTCAGATCATGTGAGTGGGTAGGAGCAATATGAGGCCATTAGTCCTCATGTCGGGACCGAGGGACAGGAGCGGTAGATCTATCTGGGTGTAGCGAGCCCAGCCCCAGGCCAAACTAGAAACGGACCTTGGGGTGACTTTGTCCACATACAAATGCCGTGGCGAAATCTGCTAGGTTTGAGTCTCCCTATTTGCACTTCACATATATCAGTGGCCTTGCAAACCATTGGTGATCACAAGTCCCCTTATTTGCTACATACCACGACTATTTTTATACTCACAAGTGTTTTACATACTCACTTACACATGAACTCGCTCAACATTATTGTTGATTTTTCAACTTACATGTATTTCAGGAAATTAACGAGATCTGGCACGGTATGGCATGTTTTCCGCTGCACTAGTTTCCGAGGTCATCCGGGGTTTAGGGGATGTGTCTCTTTCCTGGACAAGACACAATCCTTAAACCATGTTTATGTTATGTTTTAAGTTTGTAATGTCTGTTGAACAAGGTTATGGTTGTTAGGGTATGTTCCCGTTAAAACAATGGTACTGTACTTGGTTTTCAAAACTTAATGGATGATCTTGCATGTTTTTAATTCATATAGCTTGGTTATGATTAAGCTATGGTATTAAGAAGTCACACCAAATTAACCACGCTTCCGCAAAGCCAGGGTGTGACAGCTTGGTATCAGAGCTCTGATCATAGCGAACTAGGATTCTTTCTCGAGTCTAGACTATGATCACTAGGGCTCTCACGAAAACATTTTTTTCTGCATACCACTTAAGTCCAGATCCAAAACTTTTTACAAACAAATGTTGAGCACATTTTATTATTTATAGGCTCAGCCTGGAGGGCTGAGGCTCGGTCTGGAGGATCGAGGCTCGGTCTAGGTGACCGAGGTAGTTGAGCACGTTGATTTATTATAGGCTCAGCCTGGAGGGCTGAGGCTCGATCTGGAGGATCGAGGCTCGGTCTAGGTGACCGAGGTAGTTGGCTAGTGAGGCTAGGAAGAGTAGGCTCAGTCATGAAGGCTGAGGCTTGGTCTGGAGGACCGAGGCTCGATCTAAGAGGTCGAGGTGGAGGATAGAACAGTCTTAAAGACTGGGAGGAATTTGGCTAGTGGACTAGGAGAATTATGTGATACCTTACTTGGTGACTTATGTGATTATATGATTATATGATTGATTATTATACGTATATGCATTTGTGTTACAAACATCATGCTTTCATCATATACTAGAAAGATGGACACTACGAATCCCATGGCCATAGTGTCAGACGACATAGTTTCATCGAAGCATGAGGTGTACATTTCCGATACTACCGGCACAGACAATGACGACTTTCAGCCCTTTTGCGCTGCCTGAAGTCGTAGCAGAGCCTACTGATGGCCATCTTGTTGGGAATTTGCCCCCTTGCCGCTTATCCTGTTGTTGATATGCCCCCCCTCCCGACGTGGCCTCTGACGACGATAACGATCTACTGGAGGAGGACCCATTCGAGGGCAGGGCCCTATTGCTGCTGGTATTAGACTACTGCATGCGGACGCTCCTGTAGGGGAAACTCATGTCCATTCCCCTATCCCAGACTCATTTGAGTTTCTGACATCCGCATCTTCGCACATACAGGGAATGCAGCACCACTCACACGACGCCGACCCTGATATGGCATCATCAGCTGCACCGGATCCCGCCCACAGCTTTGAGTTTGATCACGATATTGAGGTTGATCCTGCTTTTCCACCTGGTTTTGATCCAGACCATGACCTTGAGTTCATACACTTAGACCAGCCTTTGGAGGATCCTGTAACCCCTGTGTTTGTTGATCCAGCTGATCTTGAGATGGAGTTTTTGATCCGGAGCCAGCCGTGGCCCCTGAGCCAGGCGTTGCTCCTGACCCCGCATTGGAGCATGACCCTGTTCATGCCGATGCACCTGCTGTTGCTTCTTGATTGATCATCTGCTTGGACGAGAGAAAATTTGGGGTAACTGTGCAAGACAATTTATTATTACGGGGGCCCACGTAATAACGATTTGTAGTGCACAGGAATCCTGGTGGACTCTGCGGGTCAAGCTAATGATAACCAATGCAGCAGGAAATAACTTAAACACGAATGACCAAGGCGATGTAGCCTCGAGCTCATTCTATTACGAGCAACAAGCCAAATTGGCAAGCCTATGTGAAGGCTCAGAAATTTACTTCCCCACTCATACAGTGAGTATATTTGCGTGTGAAATTGGGTAATTACATGATGGCTTATGTTGCTATATACACCTCGTAGACAATTGAAACGTTGTCTAACCCGCTTCACACCACTTCGACAAAAGGGAATGTCACCCAGGCATGACACAAACACCAGTACGTTGCCAAGGACAGAAGCCGAGCTGCAAGAACGCATCTCACAGATAAATGCACGACATGAAGCCCTCCGCTCTAAGTACAACGATGGTATTACGGGAAATAACCCTCCAACTGGCTGCACCTATAAACAGTTCCTGAACTGCAAGCCTTTGAACTTTGACGGAACAGGAGGCGCCGTTGCATTTGTTCGTTGGTCCGAAAAGACCGACTCCATTCTAAGAATGAGTAACTGTTCGCCCCAACAGAGTGTTACCTATATCTCGGGGATATTTCTAGATGGCACACTCTCTTAATGGAACCTCCAGGTTCAGACCCTTGGCACAGACGCTACTTATGCACTGAGCTGGGACGAGCTCAAGGAAACGATTGAGAAGAAATGTTGTTTTAGGACTGGAATTTAGAAGCTTGAGGTGGAGTTCAGGAATTTGAAAACGGACGAACCAGAAATTCCTGAACTTGTCCAGCGATCGCACGACTTATCTAGGGTCTCCCCCCCTACTTAGTCAAACCGGAGTTCAAAAGGATTGAACGATTCATTTGGACACTTGCACCCCAGATCAGGGGTATGGTTACTACCTCAAAGCCCTCAACCATTGCAGAAGCTATCAATATGGGTGATCTAGTGATAACACGAGATGTTATGTGATGATATTGTTGTATACTTACGTACACTCTACTTATTATGACCTGACCAACGTAAACCATCTTTTAGAAGATGCCTCCGAGACGTGAGCCACACATGCCTACTAATGAGGCAGAACTCCAGCAGATTATCGCTGCTGCCATTGCACAATACGCCGCCTCTCAAGGAGGGACTAGTGGAAGCAACTCTGGCAACACTGGCAACAACAATAATCCACCTCATGGTAATACTAAGTCATTTAGACATACCATGACCTAATTGGATATCCTTAGCAATGATGCTAATGCCAAACGTATGTTATAACGTATGTGCAGGATGCACCTACAAGCAGTTCTTAGACTGCAAGCCCGTAAACTTTGATGGCACAGGAGGTGCTGTCGCCTTTGTTCGTTGGGCTGAGAAAACCGAATCTGTTCTTCGCATGAGCAAGTGCGCGCTGGATCAGCAAGTCACCTATATCTCAGGGCTGTTTCTAGATGGAGCCCTATCCTGGTGGAATCTACAAGTACAGACACTAGGCGAAGCTGCTGCCTACGCGCTGACCTGGACCGAACTGAAGGGACTTATGCGCAAAAAGTACTGTTCCCGCGTAGAAATCCAGAGATTGGAGACCGAGTTTTGGCACTTGAAAATGGACGGTCCAAAGATCGCAGAGTACGTTCAAAGGTTCCATGACTTATCGCATGTGGTACCCTACATGGTCACTCCTGAGTTCAAGAGAATTGAACGCTTCATTTGGGGACTAGCTCCTCAAATCATAAGCATGGTAACCTCATCCAAGCCTGCGACCATTACTTAGGCGATTGATTTGAGCGTAGCTCTCACAGAGGAGGCTATTCGTCTGAACAAGTTTGATGATGCTGAGCATAAGAAGAAAGAGACTCACGTCGAGTCATCAGGAGGTAGCAAACGGAAGTTCTCAAACTTCAAGCAAGGCGCCAGTGTGGCGGTTAAGAAAGGAGGATTAGCTGGTAGTGGAAAGAAAGGAAAAGGATACCAGGGCACCCAGCCCAAGTGTAATGCCTGTCAACGCCATCATACTGGCCATTGTAGTGTGAAAGTATGTGAAGCATGTGGAAAGCCGGGCCACTCGAAAGATTCTTGTTGGGCTAGTGCTGGCCGGGGAGGCCAGGGAGGATTTGGAAATAGGAGTAATAATCGTGGTGGAAATCGCTCACAAGGAAACTATGGAGGAAACGAGAATCGAGGCAACAATGCTAACCAAGCGGGCGCCGTGAATCGTAATCAGAGGAATGATCAAGCTGGTGGAAACGGGCAAAGACTTGGATGTTATAACTGCGGAGATATCGGGCATTTTAAGAAGAACTGCCCAGAGTTAAACCAAGCCCGTGGAAGAGTATTCCAACTCGAAGCTAGGGAAGCGCGCCAGGACCCCAATGTCGTTACTGGTACGTTCCCTGTAAATCAATGCTATGCATCCGTTTTATTTGATACTGGTGCCGATTATAGCTTCGTGTCGTTAGAGTTTAAGAATACGCTTGGTTTAGCCGCTAATAAGTTAGATATTCCGTACTCAATCGAATTGGCCAATGGAAAGTTAGTAGAAGCCAATGAAGTTATCAGAGGTTGTGTGATCGAATTAGGAGAGCGTGAGTTTGCTTTAGATCTACTACCAGTCCAGTTGGGAAGCTTC
>JARYGA010052157.1:0-21634 GCA_030545235.1 Helianthus tuberosus | reverse complement strand
CGACCGACCACCGCCGTGCTCCTCCGCCCTCGCTCCTGCCGATGATCGCCGTGCGCCACCACCACCACCGTGGTTGGCTGGTTCTTCACGGGAGAGAAGAAGATGGTGGGATTTGGTTTGTGTTTTGTGGATAACATATGTTGTATGTGTGTATCAGTGAGATTGATTCCCTAAATGGGTGTTTTATGTATGGATCGAGTGGGGAGATAACAGACTTATAGTCTGCATTTGAATTTGGGTTTTGAAGGTGAGTGTTAACAGTGTATAAATAGAGTAAGGAGGAAAATTTTGATTGTCTTTTAGGTATTACATTTAGGTCAAATATTTTAACCTTTGAATCAAGATCTCTTGAAGAGACTTGTAGAGATTATGTAAATCTTGGGAAGATTTTGAGAATATCTTGCATAGATTTTGTAAGATTTCATAAGATTTTATAGAGATCTTGTATGTAATGTGCAGGTTTAGGCTTGTGGGTGTTGGGCTTGGGCCCAGGGCCCACAAGCCCATCTCGTGTGTAAGTGGCCCGTAATTCCTACGAGACCCGTTGTCAAATCCTGAACTCCGTTTAACGTCAAAAATTAAAATACACAAAAATACGGTCGGTAGTCGTTGTTTGCGCGCCTGTTCGTCGGTCACGGTAATAATCGCAAAAAATTGTATCGTTGCCGTCTTTAATCCGTTTTCTAATCCGGTTTCGACTGTAGTTGCTAAAATTTCATTACGGAGCTAAATTTAGCGTAAAATATTCATGGGAAGTCCGTATCAGTTCGTTGTCGCGTCATGTTCAGCAGATTTCCCGTAAATCACCACACGCGCACTGTATAATCAAATAAACGTTCCTGGGCTCTCCAAGGGCCTAATTAAGTTAATTTGCGCCGTAAACATTATTAATTAATGCGTTAATCACCTGTTAATCACGTAATTAAGAGCCGTAAATCACGGGTTGTCACATTCTCCCCCTGTTACAGAAATTTCGTCCTCGAAATTTAGACTATGTTATCCCCTCAGAATTGTGTTATTCGCAGGTAAGTCCGAATAATAACCAAGTGAATGACCGCGTAATCGAAACAAGACTTATTTGAATCATGTGAATTCAATGACATTCCTCAACAATAAGAACCCAATGGTTTACAATAAATGTGTTTCAGCAAACCGATGTCAAAGGAAACAAGTCGTATAGATACAGTCACTAGTGTGACTAAGTCAACAAGGATCCAACAATGAACAGGAACTTCGACCAATCGAATTCCATATGAACGTTCACAATAAGTAAATGAGTTCTAGAAGCAATAACATCCACTGGATGAACTTAGAATCAACAATCTCAAATGTAATAGTTTGCATGAAACGTTCGATCGTGATCAGCGCAAGCTGCAAGTCATACCGACGCCACAAGGTGTCGCAATGAATGAAACAATTTAATAATAGAGGTGATTGAACAAGTATCACCTGTGTTTTGCATAAAACGCTCAATCATAATTAGCCCAAGCTACAAGTTTATACTGACACCACAAGGTGTCGTAGGTGATTCAAATAATTCAATAATAGCGGTGATCAAACAAATCCACCGTGTTTGAAGTCAAATGAAAGCGTAATAAGGTGAATCCGAAAGTTTGTTTCAAATGACATCATAGAATTTTCAATTGAAATTTGAACATCAAAGAAATAATGTTTTCGATCGAAGGTGAAGAAGCAATGAATGTCGCAAAGCATTCGATCGACAATGAAAGAACCGTTAGTAGGTACACCGGAATATAAAAATGAATTTGTGTACCATTGTCTTAACACACTATTGTATTAAGACCGCTTTGATATAATAAATCGAAGTGGATTGGGAAAACAATCAATAAATAAATATTCCGTGCATAAGGTGCGTAAACGAGTTTAGCGCAAGCTTCAAATTAATGAAAATCACCATCACATGGTGTCAGAATCAACAAACAATTTAACGGAGTCGAATGCCAAACAAGTTTACTTCGACTCGGAACAAATGAAACATTTGTTAAAACGAATTTGAATATGATGCTCCCAATACATCATATGATGCTCTGAAGTGAATATGTGTAATGGACAAGTTCAAACAATTGAGCTTGATTTCGGCGCTAGGCGACAATAAATACATGTACCAGCAAGACAACTTTCGGCATGGTCGCAACGGAAACCATGTATGTAACTTGTAGAGAGGTGGTCGTGATACAATGACCATTAGGAGGAGTAGAGATACGAAAATCTACTCAGTAAATGGGAAATTCGAAATTTCAATAAAAGAAATTTGAGGACTTTACCTGGGGTTGCGTGTGATGACCGGTTGTTAGGTGACATTACCATGGAATGTCAGACATATCGTACTTGTCATTAGTTAGGTAGGGGGGGGGGGAATGCGGAGACAATCGTCTTCTCCCTGGCGTGATTCGTGTCGTTGCAGGATCGCGTGACAAGTTGTCGTTTCCTGATCGTTAGTTCTCCTGCTGACAGGGATCTAGCACCGTCGTTAGATTGCGTCATCGTTCTTTCTCAAAGGCCTCGCCTCGATAGTCGTATGTGTCGTACTTCAACCTCCGTTGATGTATAGCTTAAGTTTCACGTATACCTGTGCACTAGCGTTGTGTGCCGCGTAGAATGTGATGTACTCCGACATCCGTTGACGTAAAGATTGAGTTGCATGTATTGTCGTGCACTAGCGTTTCGTTATGCGTAGGCTGCCTGCTCGGGAAGTTAAAATATCATAGACAATATGGATAATAGTGTGTACCCGAGTTAATATTCGCGGTTCCTACGTGATGACCTTTAATAAACACACACATGCGCAAATAATCAATCATATAATCAAATAGTCCTCCTAGTCCTACTAGCCTCCCAGCCTCCCAGACTGAATCTCCTAGTCCCACTAGACTATCCTCCCAGCCTCCCAGACTGAATCTCATAGTCCCACTAGACTATCCTCCCAGCCTCTCAGACTGAATCTCCTAGTCCCACTAGCCTCCCAGCCTCTCAGACTGAATCTCCTAGTCCCACTAGCCTCCCAGCCTCTCAGACTGAATCTCCTAGTCCCACTAGCCTCCCAGCCTCCCAGACTGAATCTCCTAGTCCCACTAGACTATCCTCCCAGCCTCTCAGACTGAATCTCCTAGTCCCATTAGCCTCCCAGCCTCTCAGACTGAATCTCCTAGTCCCACTAGCCTCCCAGCCTCCCAGACTGAATCTCCTAGTCCCACTAGCCTCCCAGCCTCCTAGACTAAATCCCTGTTCCGAAGGTCTTAGATACATGTTTCCTAAACTCTCAGATTTTTGTGTACTGTATGTAATCGTTTTGTGTACCGTGTATAAAACATCACAATAGCGTATGTTTGAAAACAAAATTTTGACTGTTTGCTTTTCGGCAACGGTTGGAGACCATATTCGAGTACTAGGCGTTCTGTATGTATTCAACGTCTTAATAGTCTAAGTCCCAGAGAAAAGTGAGGTTAGAGCCTAGGTATCACAACAGAAACCTAATTCGCTGTAACCTATAGCTCTGATACCAATCTGTCACACCCCGAAATTATCAGAGCTGGCGTGACTGGACTGGTATCTTCATTGCACAGCGGAAGCAAAATAAGCTAAGACTTTCTAGAAATTGAACGCCCACTAAGTACTCGTGTCTCCAATGGTTCTCCTATTCCAACCGTGCCTTGTCTTAGAACTGTAACCTGAGAAAGAACATGCGAGAAAAATCAACATAATGTTGAGCGAGTTCATAGTTTGTTTGTAAAAGATTTGAAATAAATCTTTTGAGTTGTGAAAGGTTTGAAATAAATCTTTGGAATAACCGGTTTTTGAAATAGTATTGAGAAAACGAATTTAAAAATCATTTTCTTGTCAAGTTACATGGAAACGTTGTGTTTGTAACACAGTAAGTTCATAAAACCATGTATTTGTAATGTTCGCATAACCGTCAATGCCCTCCCTGACTTTGACTCCATACCCGCATAATACTTTTGAATTTGTATAAAACATGGTAGTTAATTTGTATGAACAAGTATGTTTCGTAAGTATAAAATCCCTGGTATGTAGCAATAAGGAAATAAAGAGATCAGTTAATGTGTAACCACATGGTCCAACCTTAGGGCGCATGCTAAGATATAATCACCACATGGTCCAACCTTAGGGCGCATGGGTAGCGTAAAAATGTATTTACCGCATGGTCCAACCTTAGGGCGCATGGGTAGCGTAAAAATGTATTTACCGCATGGTCCAACCTTAGGGCGCATGGGTAGCGTAAAAATATATTTACCGCATGGTCCAACCATAGGGCGCATGGGTAGCGTACGTTATGTTCAAATAGACTTATCACTCATATGATCCAAATGTACCCTTCCTTAAGCTAAGCATACCATGTATGAAATAAATCCCTGGACACCCTGACCAGATTCCTGGTCACCCTGACCAGATCCCCGGTCACCCTGGCCGAATATCATTCACATTTCGAAAGTAAGCAATTATTTTTGTAAAAACCGGTATGTTTAGTATAAACCTTTCGTAAATCATTTGTGTTCCTCGAAATCCCTTCGTAATATGATTTAGAAATACGAGTTTTGCGTTAGTTCAAAACTTTGTATGTTTTTGCAAAATGTGCATGACTTTCCACCCCGAAAACATTTATAAAAATGTAAAATAGTGAAAAGTGGGGGTTATGAACTCGCCTGAATATTCCTGTGCAAAGCTCGCTAATTTACGACTTCGTGATGTCGTTTCCAAGGTGAGACTCGCTAGCGTGCATTCTACAATATTCCTAACACGGAATATCTTATAAGTTTCTAAATAAACGCAGTATCTAAACTACGTGTCATCGAGCTCTACCGAATCGAACGATTCAACGGTAAATTGTTAACTTAATAAAAATGATTAAGTTAAACTTGTTAAGTTCCGAAAAGTCGTTTGTGTATATAGGAATATCCGTATGAAAGTAATATATAATAAACTTGTATTATATATCGCGTCTTGTATGAAAATTTATCAAATTAGGTGTATATGCCGTTTAGGCGTTTGAAATAAATATAAAAAAAATTATATTTATTCTACAAAGGAATCGTCGAGTTGTATTTGAAAATAAATATATAACTATATTTATTTTTCATAAAAGAACTCGTGTCGTACGATATCTGAAATAAATATAAAAACTATATTTATTTTATAAGGCGAAATCGTGTCGCGTGATATTTGAAATAAATATATATACTATATTTATTTATAAAGGATTCGAGTTTGTTTGAAGTAAATATAATAATAACTATATTTATTTTTGTTGTCAAAATAATTTGCGTAACGTTGTTCTCGTAAGTTGTAAGTTGTTATCGAAGGAAACTTTATATTTGTATATTGTAAATGTCGCTTATAACAATAGTTGTCGTTTTACAAGAAAAGCACGTTTTTATAATAAAACTCGTTTTGTTTTACGGGTTTTCTCGAAAAACGGGCAGAGTTTCCTCTGTTTTTGGACGCCCCGACAACACAAGTTGTCATTATTTTTCAAAACCAATCATTATTCAAACAACGAAATCAATATTTATGTAACCCTGGTCGAATATTTTGAGATGTGAACTATATATAATCGATTCGAGCTCGTTTTTCACGTAATGTTAATATTATGAAAAATAACAAAATAAAAGTGCCGCTAATATTTACCAAGTCTTCGTGTCGGGTTGATGACCGAGTCACTGAGTTGACCAGGTTTGACCGAGTTGACTTGGTTTGACCGAGTCAACTGAACCTAGTTGTCTGACCGAACCGAGCCGTCCGACCGAAGATGTTGACCGCAGTTGACCTGTTTTGACTTGCTGAGTTGACCGAGTCAACTCGCTGAGTTGACCGAGTCAACCCGTACTGTTTTAGAAGTTGACTAATCCGCCCGAACCGAACCCGATCTGAGCCGAGACCCGAAACAAAACCGAGATGAACAGTAACCGAGCATAGTCTAATCCGAGACTCCTGAACCGGTGAAATCCGTCAGACCAAGTCTCCGACCGCCACGTCTTGCCGGCGACCACCCGAAACCAGAGGCGGACCTCCACTGTCATTTTCATCATCATCGGCATCTTCATCATTGGAGGAACCGTCGGTCAAGAACAAGGACCAACGGATCAATGAACCGACCGCCGGGTAAATGGACCGACCGGCGGTCCGAGACTCCGACCATCGGTTCTCTCTTCGTTTCTCTCTGTTTCAGCCGCCACACGCCACCACCATCTGGTGGTGGCTGCCGATACGCAGAAGACAGAAGGGGGGGGGGGGCGTTTACCGTTCGTCGGAGACACCACCGCTGCCGCCGCACACGGCGGTTCTGATGCCGACACCATCTTCGTCTCTCTCTTCTTTCTTTCTCCTTACGCTCGACCGACCACCGCCGTGCTCCTCCGCCCTCGCTCCTGCCGATGATCGCCGTGCGCCGCCACCACCACCGTGGTTGGCTGGTTCTTCACGGGAGAGAAGAAGATGGTGGGATTTGGTTTGTGTTTTGTGGATAACATATGTTGTATGTATGTATCAGTGAGATTGATTCCCTAAATGGGTGTTTTATGTGTGGATCGAGTGGGGAGATAACAGACTTATAGTCTGCATTTGAATTTGGGTTTTGAAGGTGAGTGTTAACGGTGTATAAATAGAGTAAGGAGGAAAATTTTGATTGTCTTTTAGGTATTACATTTAGGTCAAATATTTTAACCTTTGAATCAAGATCTCTTGAAGAGACTTGTAGAGATTATGTAACTCTTGGGAAGATTTTGAGAATATCTTGCATAGATTTTGTAAGATTTCATAAGATTTTATAGAGATCTTGTATGTAATGTGCAGGTTTAGGCTTGTGGGTGTTGGGCTTGGGCCCAGGGCCCACAAGCCCATCTCGTGTGTAAGTGGCCCGTAATTCCTACGAGACCCGTTGTCAAATCCTGAACTCCGTTTAACGTCAAAAATTAAAATACACAAAAATACGGTCGGTAGTCGTTGTTTGCGCGCCTGTTCGTCGGTCACGGTAATAATCGCGAAAAATTGTATCGTTGCCGTCGTTAATCCGTTTTCTAATCCGGTTTCGACTGTAGTTGCTAAAATTTCATTACGGAGCTAAATTTAGCGTAAAATATTCGTGGGAAGTCCGTATCAGTTCGTTGTCGCGTCATGTTCAGCATATTTCCCGTAAATCACCACACGCGCACTGTATAATCAAATAAACGTTCCTGGGCTCTCCAAGGGCCTAATTAAGTTAATTTGCGCCGTAAACATTATTAATTAATGCGTTAATCACCTGTTAATCACGTAATTAAGAGCCGTAAATCACGGGTTGTCACAGTAAAATAGTGTTTAGAAGGCTTACTACTAGCTTTTGTGGCTAGGGAAGTGGCAAGAATAAAGTGAAGATGAAGATGATTAAAAATGGGTGGTTAAAAGCTCCATAAGAAGGTCCTTCCACTTCTAACACTTGGAGATTCCTTAGATGGTCTTCTAGCACCCTTGTATACCCTTGGATCAGTTAGAAAATAGAGCAAAGATGGAGGTTGTGTGGAGGTGTGTGTGGCCGTGAGCTAGAGAGGAGGAAAATAGAAGTTTGATTTTTTTTTGGTGAAATGGTAAAGTGTAGGATGATAAGGTTAGGTTAAGATTATATGTTCCCTCATGACCATTCTTTCCATCATATAAACCTTTTAACCATCAACACATGAGCCAACAACTTTAGACAACATGTGGGCATGGGGACCACATGTTTTGGCCGTTTACAACATACAGGGGGGGGGGGGGTAAAGTGTAAAATTTGAAAGGTTAGGGTTTAAAGATGTAAGTTAAGGTTTGTTGTGATGTAAACTTTAAATTTAACTTGTATGCAATGAGAACCTTTCATGGTCACACCTCGTGCTTCCGCCTTTGAAAGGGGTGTCGCATGGATGGTGATTGTGGATTGATGTTTGTGTAACGCCTCGCTTTTCGCAGCTTTCCGTTTTTAGAAAGTTTCTATCGTAATTCTATTTTTCGGAAACTCGTTTCCTTTGTAATCGTACTTCGGCTCAAGCCATTGTAAATCTGAGACATTGATCGTAATGAAATGAATTTTTATACATCATTTATACATTGTTTATACTTTGATACGCACGTTTGTTGTTACATAATCCCCCTAAACATAAGTTTAACTCATAAACGACCATCGTGTATTTGTAATTCGTAAATATTCCATACATTCAATCACATGGTTATTTGAATATAAGATTAAGTTACATAACCTTCACTTGATGAATACCTGAATATGAATCATTCATACTTATTACATATGTTATGTTTCACACACTTATTTTATTCACATGTTTGTGTAATTAGAACATGCTTATTAATAATTTTGGGCCTTGATAACATGTGAGATATAAACTACACTTTATGTAACATGTTATTTATATAAAATGCACCTCAAATGTACATTATAATGTTAAAAAAATATTATGGCAGCCCTTAAAGCCAGGTTCACCCAACACGCCCCCGTGTCCAGACTTCTGTTTCTCTTATTTCAATTTTGTTACTGGCACTTGAACACGGGGCCGTGCCCGGATAACACGGGGCCGTGTTCAGTGCCCAGTAACACAAATTTTTGCTTTCTAAACACAATTTTACACATCTAATCAACCTAAAAATTTATTTTTGGGACACATTGAGGACAATGTGTAATTTAAGTGTGGGGGGATGCTAAAACCTTGAATTTTGCAAGTCCTAAATACAAGCCTTACACAAAACTCTATTGGAACCGCTAATCACCCCAAATTTTTTCAAAAATTTCATTTTTTTTTACTTGTCTAGGTTTAACTCGGGAAATTCAAGTTCTCAAAAAGGTTGTATTTTTACAAATTTACAACCGATAGCGTAGTGATAAAAAGAACCAACATAAGAAAATTATGAAAAGGCATGACAAACTTATTTAAAATTTGATTATATATACTTGATCACATAAAAACCCATTCCCACAAAAGTGAGTTTTGAGCCTTTATTGAGCACACAATTACATATCATTTGACTAAATGCTCATTTTTCGTTTCTTGTGTGAATAGCCGCTTGGTTCTTACGACTCTAGAACTTGCCATGACAATACATTCCCAGTCCTTATCAACTTAAACCCGAGTAAGTAAATGATAGAGGCATTAGGACTAACATTTTTCATTTCTACACCATTATTTTTCTTTTTCTTTTACCACCTACCCAAAAATCCCCCTAGTTAGCCCCTTTGAGCCTAAACCTTTTCGTTTCATCACCCAAAACAAAAACCCTTTCACCCACCAAAACCTTTTTCATTTTTAACCCTTTATTTTAGTAACAAGTTCGGTTCTTCGTTAAAAAAAAAAAAAAAATTAATGAAGCAAAAAGAAAATAAACAAACAAAGTAATCAAAAATAACTTTGTTTGAATAAAAGCTTCATTAAAAATAAAAAGTTGCAAAAAAATGAAAACCGACACTTGTTACGCTTTTAGCCCTTTTTCTACTAACCACTAACCCAACCACCTACCTTTAACCCTAGCCAACCCTTAACCCACAAAGTCCTCTTGATATCTACAAAGGTATAAAAGTTAAAAAGGAGGATGATTGATTTCTTGGCAAGCCTATGGTAGGAATAAGTTCCATGCCGCTCTCGAGTGATTCATTAAAAATACACCTTCGGCCGAGTGTGAGTGAATTCCCCGCGAGGTATGTGAACTTGTATATAAATAAAATTTTAAAAAAAAGGCATGTTATGCCCAAATAAGTAATTTCTTTTATGAACAGTTCTAAATAAATCATTACGAATAGGAGTGTAAATAAATAAAAATAAAACCCAAAAAGATCTTGGAAATCCCGACACTCTATGACAAGCCCAAAACCTTCTCTTCTACCTATTCCATTTGGGAGTGTAAGCCAAATATTAAAGAGTTTTGCTTGAGGACAAGCAAAAGTTCAAGTGTGGGGGTATTTGATGTGTGTAAAATGCAACATATAAATTACATCAAATGAGGCATAAAACTAACCCTTTTTTAGTACTAATATTGGAAAAAGAGTGTTTTTGTCTTCCTTTTGTATTTTCAGGATTAAATGAGCTCAAAAACGCAAAAGAAGCAAAAAGACAGCTAAATCCAACATAAATACAAGAAAAGGAACATTAGTGGACTGCCCGAACCCTCAACGGCACCTTCCAAAGCAAAATAGAGAAAACAGAAGGCTGAACACGCCCCGTGCTCAGCCAGCACGGGGCCGTGCCCAAGAAGCAGCAGAAAAGACAAATCTATAGAAGCTTCTATTGCCCACCACGGGCCGTGCTCAGCGGACACGGGGGCGTGTCGAAAGTACAGCAGGCGCATTTATTGTAATTGCGAATTACAATTAATGAGGAGAGAGAGTGTCAGACGGGCACGGGGCCGTGTCCAGCGGACACGGGGCCGTGTCCAGCTCTCTGTTCAGCCTATAAATAGGAGTGCTTGGATTCATTTCATCTCATCCCTTGGCACACCACCTCTCTCACACTTCATCCACCACCCACCACCATCACAACACCATCATCCACCACCATCATCCATTGTCCATCATAGAGTGTGTGAGTCATCTCGGGATCCAAGATTGATCGTAAGAGTTCTTGACAATCAAGGCCATGTTTGCCTAAGTCTCTTACATCACTTGGTGAAGACAAAGTGTCTAGTATAATACTTTTTATTTCTAATCTTTTGCACTTTTTATTTGGTTTTGTATTAATGACTTTAATAACTAGTTACTTATGTTGAAGGTGATCTTTCCTTATCGTTTGTCCGTGGTGTCTTGGCATTATTTTACTGTCTATATAAAATAAAGGATTTTCACCATTCATATCTCCACGGTCTATATGGAGGTATGTTGGCTACCTGGTAGGGGGTTAAGGGAACGGTTTGGTAAAGGTCTTGCCATTGTTCAGCGTTTAGAGGTCCTGCAATGGCCTGGGTCAAATTTAGTAGGACCTCCTTCAATACTTCACGGTATTGGATGGCGGGGGTCCAAACTCTTTGATCCCCTCATAAGTTAACTACTATTAATACTATAACCCGTCTATTTAGGACTGTATCCCTGCTGACTCAGACTACTTAGTCGAGGGTAACGTCACCGCCAAAAGCGGGGCCTACCACAATACTGCATTAATAACTTAATTCATTATCTTCCAATAATCCACCCCTTTAGGATTGTATCCCTGCTGACTCAAACTACTGGGGTAAGGGTAACGTCACCTTCAAAAGAGGGGCCTACTACAATAACTAAGATAATCTCTTAATTATGTGCAAAAGTGCGGAAATAATCAAAGGTTATACTAGATACGAGTCGGAACCAAGTGATTCATCTTGTCTATCTGTTTTTATTTTTATTTTTATTTTCAGCATTTTAGTTAGTTTTATTTTTCTTAGTTTAAAACATTTTTCTAAACTTTTTATTTTGGTTAGACGTTGAGGATAAACCGGTACTAAAAGCTCTTGTGTCCTTGGACGACCTCGGTATCTTACCAACGCTATATTACGCTCAACGATGGGTGCACTTGCCCATATGTGTGTTTAGTGTTAGTAAAATATCGTGTTTTATAAATTTAAAACTTGGCTAAAATAAGTGTTAAAAAGGGCTTAAAATATACACCTAAAATATACGACACTTACCGCACATCAAGTTTTTGGCGCCGCTGCCGGGGACACAAGGATTTTAAGAAAGTTAGGAATCAACGGCCTAATCATCTTTTATTTTTCTTTTTATTTTTTTTTAGGATTTTCTTAGTTTTTCAGCTTCTGCAGAGCTCAGCACGGGCCGTGCCCGCTGAACACGCCCCCGTGCTCAATCATTGGAACTGGCAATCCTGTTTTACATCAGACAGTAAGCTGAACACGGGGCCGTGTCCACTCAACACGCCCCCGTGCCCAAGTTTCAGTTACTGAAAACAGAACCGTTAGATCCCGACGGTTGGTAATTTCTGACATAAACATGAGTGATAGTAATTATTTTTACTTTCGGCACTCTTATGGTACGTGGTGTCAATTATGTGGTGGCGAACATGAAGAAGTAAAATGCTACTTCCTAAATTATAGGCCCCACTACATGGACCCACAATCTTCTCACAACCTTAAGAGGGGCGAAAGTAAAAATAAGCACTATTTCTCCCTCGAATGCGCCCAGCCAGATATTCTAGGGGAAATGCTCCTTAGCGAATTATTTCAACTAGAAGAGCTAATTCTGAAATGGATAGAAGAGCTTGGGAAGGATTTTATTGATCCGCCCCAAGACGATACCCATGAAGAAATGTTGGAACCGCATTCCGACAACCTCGTTGCTCCTGAAAATACCTTCGTACCTAGCGAAGACTTGGACGATAGTCGTCCCTGTGTCGATTGTGCCGTGAAGGACTCTCCATCGACTTCGTTCGGTGCATACACAGACCTGAGCGATTCGGCATATACCTTCTTTAACAAGAGCCCGGAAAAGGGTTGGACTTGTCCACCTAGAATGAAAATAGGAATCACCCTCACCGACAACCACTTGCGTTCTCGCCTTAGTCTAGGACAATTAAGGTATATTAGGCACTTTGGGGTTGTTCCAACCAGTCAGGAGCCACCCGATACTAACAAGTTCCTTAAAAAAACTAGACAACTTCATAAAACAGTCCCTAGACACGGGGCCGTGCCCAGCCAACACGCCCCCGTGTCCATCGAAAGATTCCTTTCTGATCAGTACGTCAGAATACGGACAAACTGTGTCAGAACTCCACCTGCACACGGGGTCGTGTCCACTGAACACGGGGCCGTGTCCAGGTTGCTGTCATTTTCTATAAATGCAGCCAAGAATTCTGCACATTTGGACCAACTTGGGACAGAGATTTGCAGGAATCTTCTCTCAAACTATCCTAGGTAAGTCTAAAAGAAGGTTCCAACAACCCATCTTGTCCTTTCCTCTTTTAGTAATTTCCTTCTTCTTCATCTTTCTCCAAGAGCTACCATTGAAAGTTTGGAATTCCTCCAACTCTATGGTAGGGATAAATGAGTTTTGTTCAAAGAATCTTGGTAAAAACATGTTGTGAAACATTGTTTTAAGTTATTAGTAGCCAAAAAGGGCTCACAACGTTCAGAAAATAACTTAAAAATACAAGTTTCCTTGTTCCAAAACTCTGCAGAAAGATGGACACGGGGCCGTGCTCAATGAGCACGGGGCCGTGTCCGGTTACTGTTTCATTAAATAAGCTATTTTTAGTTTATTTTTCGTAGGATGTCGAGTGAAAACAGCGATACATCTTCTGTGCATTCGTCAAACAACCGAAGAGGAAGAAGACCCTCCATTGAAGCTACACTTGTGCACTATGTGATAGCATTAAGGGAGGCTCTCGACGAAATGACTTCAGTAGAGGAGGTTCTTATCGACCGTATTAACGATCTTACGATGGGACTTGAAAGCAGCTTCCAAGAAATTAACCTCTTGCACCAGAGGTTAAATATTCTTGTAGCACCTCCAATGGAACCAGTCCTTCCTCAACAGGATTGGAACCTAGCTCTCGGAATTAACAACCCTACTGGGTGGGAAGACTTTCCGGCGGAGCCTCCCATGGAACACCAACAAGAGATCCCGGTGGAAGTTGAAACTCCTCAAACTAATGCTAATGAGCCTTCTTTTCTCCTTCCAAGGGAGATAGAAGAATGGCTCGCCGACATTTGAGGAGAACCGCACTCGGAAGAAGGAGTTCACTAAGGCCTTGTTTAACCAAGATTGATTATTTCTTGGAAATTTTGCTAAATTAAAATAAAGTAAAGGCTAGGACTCCATGGTTTGTTATTTCTTTGTTTTATCTAGTTTAATTTAGGATTATGTAAGTTCTCTCTATGATGAAATGAAATGATGGTTTTAATGTTTGGATGGTTTGTAATAAATGAAACACACTCATGGTGGTAAAGGATGAAAAGGGGAACGAGAAAAATGATCCCATGCACAAGAACGAGGCAACCCGACAATTTTCTCCATTTCAGAAGGTTCAACACGGGCCGTGCCCAACCAACACGGCCCTGTGTCGAACCACCTGCAGAAAACGCCCAGTACAGGTAACTGGACACGGGCCGTGTTCACCCAACACGCCCCCGTGTCCAGACTTCTGTTTCTCTTATTTCAATTTTGTTACTGGCACTTGAACACGGGGCCGTGCCCGGATAACACGAGGCCGTGTTCAGTGCCCAGTAACACAAATTTTTGCTTTCTAAACACAATTTTACACATCTAATCAACCTAAAAATTTATTTTTGGGACACATTGAGGACAATGTGTAATTTAAGTGTGGGGGGGATGCTAAAACCTTGAATTTTGCAAGTCCTAAATACAAGCCTTACACAAAACTCTATTGGAACCGCTAATCACCCCAAATTTTTTCAAAAATTTCATTTTTTTTTACTTGTCTAGGTTTAACTCGGGAAATTCAAGTTCTCAAAAAGGTTGTATTTTTACAAATTTACAACCGATAGCGTAGTGATAAAAAGAACCAACATAAGAAAATTATGAAAAGGCATGACAAACTTATTTAAAATTTGATTATATATACTTGATCACATAAAAACCCATTCCCACAAAAGTGAGTTTTGAGCCTTTATTGAGCACACAATTACATATCATTTGACTAAATGCTCATTTTTCGTTTCTTGTGTGAATAGCCGCTTGGTTCTTACGACTCTAGAACTTGCCATGACAATACATTCCCGGTCCTTATCAACTTAAACCCGAGTAAGTAAATGATAGAGGCATTAGGACTAACATTTTTCATTTCTACACCATTATTTTTCTTTTTCTTTTACCACCTACCCAAAAATCCCCCTAGTTAGCCCCTTTGAGCCTAAACCTTTTCGTTTCATCACCCAAAACAAAAACCCTTTCACCCACCAAAACCTTTTTCATTTTTAACCCTTTATTTTAGTAACAAGTTCGGTTCTTCGTTCAAAAAAAAAAAAAAAAAAAAAAATTTAATGAAGCAAAAAGAAAATAAACAAACAAAGTAATCAAAAATAACTTTGTTTGAATAAAAGCTTCATTAAAAATAAAAAGTTGCAAAAAAATGAAAACCGACACTTGTTACGCTTTTAGCCCTTTTTCTACTAACCACTAACCCAACCACCTACCTTTAACCCTAGCCAACCCTTAACCCACAAAGTCCTCTTGATATCTACAAAGGTATAAAAGTTAAAAGGAGGAGGATTGATTTCTTGGCAAGCCTATGGTAGGAATAAGTTCCATGCCGCTCTCGAGTGATTCATTAAAAATACACCTTCGGCCGAGTGTGAGTGAATTCCCCGCGAGGTATGTGAACTTGTATATAAATAAAATTTAAAAAAAAGGCATGTTATGCCCAAATAAGTAATTTCTTTTATGAACAGTTCTAAATAAATCATTACGAATAGGAGTGTAAATAAATAAAAATAAAACCCAAAAAGATCTTGGAAATCCCGACACTCTATGACAAGCCCAAAACCTTCTCTTCTACCTATTCCATTTGGGAGTGTAAGCCAAATATTAAAGAGTTTTGCTTGAGGACAAGCAAAAGTTCAAGTGTGGGGGTATTTGATGTGTGTAAAATGCAACATATAAATTACATCAAATGAGGCATAAAACTAACCCTTTTTAGTACTAATATTGGAAAAAGAGTGTTTTTGTCTTCCTTTTGTATTTTCAGGATTAAATGAGCTCAAAAACGCAAAAGAAGCAAAAAGACAGCTAAATCCAACATAAATACAAGAAAAGGAACATTAGTGGACTGCCCGAACCCTCAACGGCACCTTCCAAAGCAAAATAGAGAAAACAGAAGGCTGAACACGCCCCGTGCTCAGCCAGCACGGGGCCGTGCCCAAGAAGCAGCAGAAAAGACAAATCTATAGAAGCTTCTATTGCCCACCACGGGCCGTGCTCAGCGGACACGGGGGCGTGTCGAAAGTACAGCAGGCGCATTTATTGTAATTGCGAATTACAATTAATGAGGAGAGAGAGTGTCAGACGGGCACGGGGCCGTGTCCAGCGGACACGGGGCCGTGTCCAGCTCTCTGTTCAGCCTATAAATAGGAGTGCTTGGATTCATTTCATCTCATCCCTTGGCACACCACCTCTCTCACACTTCATCCACCACCCACCACCATCACAACACCATCATCCACCACCATCATCCATTGTCCATCATAGAGTGTGTGAGTCGTCTCGGGATCCAAGATTGATCGTAAGAGTTCTTGACAATCAAGGCCATGTTTGCCTAAGTCTCTTACGTCACTTGGTGAAGACAAAGTGTCTAGTATAATACTTTTTATTTCTAATCTTTTGCACTTTTTATTTGGTTTTGTATTAATGACTTTAATAACTAGTTACTTATGTTGAAGGTGATCTTTCCTTATCGTTTGTCCGTGGTGTCTTGGCATTATTTTACTGTCTATATAAAATAAAGGATTTTCACCATTCATATCTCCACGGTCTATATGGAGGTATGTTGGCTACCTGGTAGGGGGTTAAGGGAACGGTTTGGTAAAGGTCTTGCCATTGTTCAGCGTTTAGAGGTCCTGCAATGGACCTGGGTCAAATTTAGTAGGACCTCCTTCAATACTTCACGGTATTGGATGGCGGGGGTCCAAACTCTTTGATCCCCTCATAAGTTAACTACTATTAATACTATAACCCGGCTATTTAGGACTGTATCCCTGCTGACTCAGACTACTTAGTCGAGGGTAACGTCACTGCCAAAAGCGGGGCCTACCACAATACTGCATTAATAACTTAATTCATTATCTTCCAATAATCCACCCCTTTAGGATTGTATCCCTGCTGACTCAAACTACTGGGGTGAGGGTAACATCACCTTCAAAAGAGGGGCCTACTACAATAACTAAGATAATCTCTTAATTATGTGCAAAAGTGCGGAAATAATCAAAGGTTATACTAGATACGAGTCGGAACCAAGTGATTCATCTTGTCTATCTGTTTTTATTTTTATTTTTATTTTCAGCATTTTAGTTAGTTTTATTTTTCTTAGTTTAAAACATTTTTCTAAACTTTTTATTTTGGTTAGACGTTGAGGATAAACCGGTACTAAAAGCTCTTGTGTCCTTGGACGACCTCGGTATCTTACCAACGCTATATTACGCTCAACGATGGGTGCACTTGCCCATATGTGTGTTTAGTGTTAGTAAAATATCGTGTTTTATAAATTTAAAACTTGGCTAAAATAAGTGTTAAAAAGGGCTTAAAATATACACCTAAAATATACGACACTTACCGCACATCAGTAACATACAAATTCAGAGGTTTTAATCCTCTAAACTTTATATTTTTAAAAGGGTTTTAACCCACAAGTGATGAACAAGCTTAAAGCTTGAAGTTGTGTGATTATTTGGATAAGCTTTGGCTATCCTACCTTCAATCCACACATCACTTGATGTTTTCTTAGTTAGATAGTATGTATTTCCATTCTTTATTGTATGTATTCATGACCATCCTTGTTGTCTATGACAACTTGTGCATTGGTGAAACACAAGAGGTACCTAAATGGAAGATTTATCTTCCTACCTCCTACATGACTTCTATGACATTCTTGTGATAATATTGGACTTATAATCTATGATATAACCTATATAATGTATATAATACTTATGATAACCAAACTTTTGATGATAACCTAATGGTTATTTGTCAAAATAGAAGGTTACACCACCTAAGAACATAATACTCGTCACGATTCTAATGGGTACTTTAACCCATGAAAACATTTAAACTCCTTTGAGTTTCATAGTGTCAAGTATGAGTATTACGTGATAGATGGTTAATTTCCCATATGTCTACTTTTCATATTCTTTTTATTTCCGAGTCTCGACTCTAAACATACCTTGAATTCTAACCCGTATGCATTCATCCTACTAATCTCATACACTCATCAACACTTGGATAATCGAAAGACTTAGCAATTTTGTGAGTACACTTGACCCATTTTACCATTTTCACACTTTTGGGTGTAACATGTTTTCATATACAAAACACACTTAGTATACATATTCTTATGCAAATATACAAACAAACAATTCAATACATGCTTATTATTTGTTATGCTTGATTCGTGTTCTCTGGGTGATTCTTATGTGATGAACTTGTCAATAGCTTCGTACGAGCCTCCACTTAACATGTATAGCGCTATAAGAGTAACGCACTACCCGTATTCTTCAGGTCATGTTAAGTTAATCATTCATTCATACTTGCGTAAACAGAGGGTTGACTTGTAAATCGCATGCCAGTTTATACGTTAATCTTGATAACTAGGTTTGCCATGTGGACTGTTCATTATCATTTCTTTTATACTATTATGCTACTACACCAAACTTGTATACTCGCCAATAGTTTTGTATTGAACTACACTTTTAAAACAGGTTGCAGGTTTTGAGATGATGTTGATGATGCATGGAACATAGTAGGATGCCTAGATACACATCTAAATTGTGTATTCTTATTTTATTGTAACTCTTGCATTTCATATTGTTGTATTTGATTTCAATTCTTGTAAATGACTTTTAGTAATCAAATAAATCCATTATTTAAATACTTGTCGCAAATATTAGTGTTATGATGTCTCGAGCGATCTATATCGTCTCACTCCGATTTTTCCGCCATCGGTTGGGGTGTGAGAGATTGGTATCAGAGCCATAACCATAGAGAATTTGGAAAATTGCCATGCTTTTGACCTAGTCCATAGTTAAGTACCAAATTCGACCATACTTGATTCATATGTTGATTTCTTGAAACGCCTTTATGTTTTATTCTTGAAGTGCTTTCTTATGAGTTCATACTTATTTTATTTATTTCATAATTGATGTGTGCAAAATGTAACATATAAATTACATCAAATGAGGCATAAAACTAACCATTTTTTAGTACTAATGTTGGAAAAAGTGTGTTTTTGTCTTCCTTTTGAATTTACAGGACCAAATGAGCTTAAACGAGCAAAAAGAACAAATATACAGCCAAAACCAACACAAACACAAAGAAAAGGAATAAACGTGACATGCCTGACCCCTCGGCAACATCCCCAAAGCAAAAACAAAGAAACAGAAGACTGACCACGGGGTCGTGCCTACTGGACACGGGGGCGTGGTCAGGTGCATGCAGAAAAGACAAAGTTGTGGAAGCTTCTACGCCCACCACGGGGGAGTGCCCAGCTCAGCATGGGGCGTGGTCAACGCTAAGATAATACAAATACGATTCTGACCACGGGGTCGTGCCCGCTAGACACGGGCCGTGTGGAGCCCTCTGTTGACACATGCATTTAATGAAGGAAGAGAAAAGGCTGGCCACGGGGG
Source organism: Helianthus tuberosus (assembly GCA_030545235.1). Taxonomy (NCBI): domain Eukaryota; kingdom Viridiplantae; phylum Streptophyta; class Magnoliopsida; order Asterales; family Asteraceae; genus Helianthus; species Helianthus tuberosus. The sequence goes on along the minus strand of JARYGA010052157.1, from coordinate 2,311 downwards.
AGTGCCCACTAGACATGGGGCCGTGCAGGCTATAAATAGGGGTGCTTGGCTCACTTGAAAGGCATCCCTTGGCAAACCACTACTCTCCCACTTTGCCACCACTCCACCACCACTACAACACCCACATCCACCACCATCATCCATTATCCATCTTTAGAGTGTGTAGTAGTCTCGGGATCCAAGATTGATAGTAAGAGTTCTTACTAGTCAAAGGCCATGTTTGGTTAAGCCTCTTACATCACTTGGTGAAGACAAGTCTTTTATGTATTACTTTTGATTTTTAATCTTTCAGCATTTTTTATTTGATTTTGTATTAATGACTTTAATAACTAGTTTCTTATGTTGAAGATGACTTTCTTTATTATTTTTCCGTGGTGTCTTGGCGTTAATTTACTATCTATATAAAGTAAAAGATTTACACCATTCATGTCTCTACGGACTATATAGAGATATGTTGGCTACCTGGTCGGGGTTAAGGGAATGGTTTAGTAAGGTTCTTGCCTTGTTCAGTGTATAGATCCTGTAAGGACCTGGGTCAAGCTTACTAGGACCTCCTTCAATACCCACTGGTATTGGATGGCGGGGGTGCAAATGGTTTGATCCCCTCATATGTAAACTACTATTAATACATTAAACCGGCTACTTGGGATTGTATCCCTGCTGACTCAAACCACTTAGCTGAGGGTAACGTCACCTTCAAAAGAGGGGCCTACCACTTTTCGCATTAATAACTTAATTAATTATCTTTCAGTATTCCGACCCTTTAGGATTGTATCCTTGCTGACTCAAACCACTAGGTTGAGGGTAACGTCACCTTCAAAAGAGCGGCCTACTACTATAACTAAGATAATATTTTAAAAAAGTCCGAAAGTGCAAAAATCATCAAAGGATACATTAAAGGCGAGTCGGATCCAAGTGATTCATCTTGTCTCTCTGTTTTATTTTATTTTTATTTCTGCAGTTTTTAGTTTTATTTTCATGTTTTAAAACCTTTTCTCAACCTTGTTTTTGGCGCCGTTGCCGGGGACACAAGGATTTTAAGAAAGCTTAAAATCGACGACCTAATCATTTTTCAAAACCTTTTTAAAACTGCGCGCACATTTTTACATTTTTAGGAACTTTTTGCATTATAGTAGTCTGAACACGGGGCCTGTTCACTGAACACACCCCGTGCTGCATAAAAATGATAAAACACCCAGATACAGAGTCTGAACACGGGGTCGTACTCACTGAACACGCCCCCATGCTACACAAAACCAGTTGCATTTTTTTAAAACGCCCAGATACAGAATCTGACCACGAGCCGTGCTCACTGAACACGGGGCCGTGGTGAGCCTCTGTTTCCATTTTTATTTTGTTTTCTGGTCCCAAGACTCTTTTGTGGTCTGCTGAGTGATTCTTATGGATCAATACTTAGGAGGTTACAATTACTACTATGAAGAGGATGATTATGAAGAAGAGTATTGTACCATTTTCGGTAAGCCTCACTCGGTACAATACTGTGACCTCTTCAAACCATCCACTTCATATACACACTATGAGGAACCTAGGTACGAGCCAACCACTTCATACACGTACTATGAAGAGCCAAGGTATAAACCTTCTCCTTCATATTCATACTTTGAAGAACCAAGGTATGAATCATCTCCATCATATACTTACTATGAGGAACAATGGTGCGAACCACCTACCTCATACGAGTATTATGAAGAACCAAGGGTTGAACTTCCGCACTCAAGCTTTTGGGATACTTATCCCGCTCACTTTGATGAACCACCAACTATCTTCCCCGTAGCCGAAAGAAGAATAGAACACCTCAAAACTATCGAACGCTATATAAAAGAATCACGCGCAAGGGAAGAGGAATCCCGCGCAAGGGAAAATGTAGTTTGTACTAAAGAGGTAATAGTAGAAGAGGTAAAAATGGAAGAATAAGTAAGTGAAAAACCAACACATGAACTAAACAACGAAAAAGGTAAGTCCGAAAACGTTAATCTTCAAAAAGAGTCTAATTTTCAAGAAATTAATCTCTTAACACCTTCTTTCGAAAACCATTGTTTGGTACCTACTCATGCTAAGTTTTTAAAAGAATTAAACACTAACACTAAAATTGACGAAATGGTAAGCATTAAGTTAACAAGTGATCAAACTATGCTAATAAAAGATGATCCATTTGAAATTAACATTACACCGGTTCCATGTTTTTTTCAAAACTTCTTTATTAGTAATATTACAATTGATAAAGATCTTTGTGTTAATATAATGCCAAACTACATTTTCGAAAAGTTAAGTATTAGTGATTTTTCTCCAC